>CALNHX010006566.1:0-86917 GCA_940337035.1 Agriotes lineatus
AAATAATAATTTACCCATTATAGAGGGGTACTACTGAAATACTTGATCAAATTATATCACAATTATTGTTGTAAAGCATAAAACAACTAAAAATTATATTCCCCTTCAAAAGTTATAATATTAAAAGAAATAAATAAATAAATAAAAATATTAATTATATTTTTATAGAAGCTTTATGTGTTGAGGCTGGTAGCAGTCAAAGCAAATAAAGCCATTTTTATTGCGAATAACCTATAAAACTTTATTTTCAAAGGAATACTTATACTGCAATAAAAGTAACAAAATTAGAAAACAATAATTTAGTAGAAATGTAAAAACTCAAGATTGAGGTATAATTGTGATACGTTGGAAATAATTCTTCCATGGTTATGATGGATGAAAATCACAAGTAATAATTACATAATATTGCTGAAATGTTTGATTTTGTTATTTTATATGACTAGGCAGATAAAGTAGCAACAGTGGCAAATTTATATGCCTAATCAGTTAAAGCATTACCTTTACCTTTGGTTATAATTATAATTAACGCCTTCACTTTGCGAATCAAGTCACAAGTTTTCACTTGTATGGTGTTTGAAAATGAACATATTTTATTTAGATTTACAAAATATAAAAATTTAAATAACTTCTAAATAACTTAAAAATCTGGTGACTTTCTAGTTTCTGAAATTATTTTTATATGTGAAGCAAAGAAAAATACATAAAATACAATACAAAAAAAAAACAGGCAATTAATCAAATAAATGGTAAAATAATACAATATAGATTCCTCTAATGGTTAACAACCTAAATTGTCTTCAACGAAATCATCTTCTTGTTCAGATGATATATGAGAACCAGATTGTCGTCTACTGTAATAATTATTTCTTCTCTGTTATCCATAATGTATTACCACTTATGTTTGTCGACACTGCACATATATTCTTCCATTCTTGCACACTCACACTTCCAAAATTATTTGCTGCAGAAGTGTTAACATCGTCTAATTTGAATGTTGTATTATTTGTAGCAACATAGTTCTTCACTGACACCCATATTTTCCCAATCTGGTTTAATTCTGGATGGTATTCCGCCTTGGTAATCGTAGGACTACGTATGACCATGTTCCGCTAATAATTTCTCAATCATATAACTTTTATGTGTAGGTTTATGTAATTTTCTTGTACCATATAACTGGTTTTGTTTCATTCAACTTAATATAAATGTTTCTTACTGATAACCACTTTTGCATGTCTGCTTTTTCCAAACAAATGTTGGATTCGGCTCAGTAAAGACATTGTGATATGATGCATTATCGATGACCAAAACCGACTTTTTTGAAGATTTGCCAATAATTTTTCTTTCAGGAAATTTACATAATTTTAATGGTTTATTTCATCGTGGCAATTATCTGTCTCTTAAGTCCTGATTTAAACATCAGGAATGAATTTGGTACGAAATCTTTTCTACCTTTGGCATGAAGAATAATCAATTCTTGCGCTTTACTGACGGGGTATTTAAAACAATTGTTGGTACCATCATCACAACATTTAGAACAGTATGGAAGCTATGCAAGTACGTTTCATCAGTGTACACAATATTTCAGCATTCGGCTTTATATTTTATCTTAAGAATTCAACACAATTTGCTGGAATTTCTCTCTTCTCTATTAGAACGTGTGCCTGTTGTCTTGACATTTTCTTTATTGAAAACCCATTTTATGTACCAATCGCCTAAAGGAATGTAATTTCTCAGTGAAATTAACACCCCCCTTCATTTTATTCGACTTCGAATACAGCTTTCATTGTAGGTCTCTTTTTATGGCAAAGATATAGATTACACTTGGGATTACTTCTTCGTTATATTGATCGACAGATGACCTGGGGTAAGTTTAGTAATTTGTTTTCTTGGAGAAGTAAATTTTCTTCCGCCACTTTGTTAGGCTCCTTTAACAATTCGCTTAACTGTATTTAAGCCAACATCGGTTGCTTTAGTCACCCATTCTTGCAAAACGACTGAGTAAAATTGCAATAGTCGCTATAGATTCTTTCACGTTCTTGACTACGAATTAGTTTCTTACGGTTACCCATAATGCAGGAAGCTCTATGAATAATTAAAAGTTCCTTAAGAGACTACTTTACAAGTCAATATTTTATACTTATAGGTAACTGTGAAAACAGCAGTAGAGATGCACAATTTAGTCCTTGTAAATGGTTGAATAAAGGAACTCCAAAGAAAAAACGCTACAAACTTAACCATATCACGGGCAACGTGTTTTGGTTTCGACGGCGCAGCCAATAATGAGATTTAGGAAGAGCCAGGCCACAGGCTTTAACATTTTCAATTACAAATGCGCAAATGTCAGGCTTGACTTTTAAGTTGGTCGACATTTCTATTTGCATCATAACCTCAAAAAGTTATTTAATGACAATTATTGAAATTAGTTCTAATTATAAGGGTCGGCATCTCCGATCCTTTTGAGTAATTATAATTAAAATATTATCAAGTGACCTTTGTAATATGTTATTTGGGTTGCCTGCTCCACTGTATCTGTTCGGCGGCCCGAGTATAATATTTATGTAACGATAACCCTTTTTGTTCAGAATTACATGCTGTCAATGTTTTACCAGGTAGCAATCTATACAGAGTGTCACATGCAAAATTTAATAATAATTTTCAGCTAAACAGAGTCTACTTCAGATATACGTGCCCTGCCCATGCTAGTCTTGATCCCCTCTCACCTATTGATACAGAGAGGAATCATGTCCTAACCTTTAAATTCTACCCGTTCCACATCTAACCCTACCTATATCTCCATCCTCTACCAGCCCGCATCGGCCAGGTTGGTAGAGTAGATGGGTGGCCAATCCCACATCCTGAATACGGTCTGCCTCATAGAATCTGGGGAAGGTAAAAACTCTCTTTCAAAAACATCGTCCAGTACAAAGGTTTGCTTTGTCTCCACTAAGAACGTAGACTGTTAATTTGATTGGTTTTGAGGATTTTTCCAATTCCTCTAATAATGGAATATCAATGTTTTCTATTAAACATAAATTTCCTATGTCTTTAAGGGCTTCTTTAATATCATGAAATACATTTAAAAACAATCATGTCTAATAATGAATTCCACATATTTTTACATCTAGTAATAATAATGGTGAGGCACTAACACCCCACGAAGGAGCTTGGCCTGCAAGGCGGAAGGTCAGAGCTTCTGTAACCTCGCTATTACACCCTGCTGTCGCGTGTCAAATTCTTGACACGTGGTGATGTGATGAGCATCCCGCATCAGACAATCGCATTATTACCCCTAGTACTAATTGCGATTCTTTTCCTCGAGTAGTTCTAATTTTTTCTTGCAAAATAATATTTCGCACTGGATTTTTAAAAATATTTGACGATTTTCCTAACACTTTGAATATTATTTATTGTACCACACAAATTTGTTAGTTCAAACTTCTCATTATCCTCAACTTCATTGCCATCAGTTTCTTCAGAAAAATCTTCTCGAGCATCTTCGTTTGACCATGAATTTGAAGTAAAAAGTGTAAAATGAACTGTAATCATGTAAACGCAAAACTTCGCGCAATTAGCCCACAAGAGCTGCGTAACGCGTGCTAGATAGGATATTTGTAAATAAGACTCATCAGTTTGCGTCTAGTTTCTGTGTCATATTACAAATTAATGCAAGGAATACATGCAATCGAGTGACAGTTCCGTATTTACAAAACAAACGCTGCAGTTTTACAAGTGTAGTATGTCGTATTTCAAAGCACAAGCGGTGCAAGTCTGCGAGGCTAGTGGGTCAAATGACAAATCAAGCGTTTAGAATTACGTTAGTTAAAACGCATATGAATGTAGTTTTAATAATAGGTCGTGAAAACACGGCACACATTTGTTATATATATAGTACTGTAATGTCGAAGATAATTCAATATACCTTTAGATATGACCGTATATTTATTGATGGTGGTTGACAAAGGCTACAATTGTCAGTAAAGAGGGGGTTAGGCCTGACCCTCTCACACTATCTCTTAACAACGAAAATAAACTCCATCTCCTGTCAAACAACTAACCTGGTTTTACAAAATATAAAAAAGTGCTAAGTTCCAGTGAATTTTGGCTAGCCCTTTTTTACATATGGTGTGACTAAAACAGATAAAAGGTACAGGGGATTCTTACCGAATTTAACACTTACGCTCTCCCTATTACTAGTTGTTCCAACAATATGTTTTTTAAAATCTGTATTAAAATAAACTTAAATGATCTATTTTTTCCACTAACTGTGTAACTGAATAGGAGTTAAAAATTCCTCTCCTATTGTTAATGTTAATTATTATTAACCGTGTGTCTCTAGTAACCATAACTAAAATTATAAGAAAACAAGTAATAAAGGGAGGGGAATTGGCTCGAGATTCTGCAGTTTAGCCGCACTTGTAATATGTAATTTTACAGTATCTCTATAACTTTCCGAAAATTTTTTATATGGCTTTACCGCTTTCTATTTTTCCAGGAAATGTCAAAAGTACTATTCGTAATAAATAAATAAATATTAAATGAACAAAATTGCAGTTATAACTGTAATCTTTCCAACAGGAGAGTGTACAACAATCATATTATTTAAAATATTAAAATTAAGTTTAATTTTTTGTATATATTATTCATATACAATATATGTGTCCATGAAACTAATAGACTATTTTGAAGTGGCTTAATAAGTGTCAATATGGGGTAATTATTTTTTTAAACATTTATATTAAAGCAAGCAGTTTCATGATCTTCAAGTTTGGGAATACCAACTACAAAATTTAATTAGTTTTGGATCTGATGTTACTTGTATCCCAAATATTCAACTGCATGCCATATGTTTATCTTGTTTAATTTTGGAACAATCTGCAAATAACTTTACTTGAAAAAAAATTGCAGGCAAGTTCTGGAAGACATGGAGATGCTTTCTGCTTTTACCGCCATCCTACATGTTCCCAATTTGTCGAAATCCGAGCATTTATTGGCCATACTTGAGCAGTCGGAGGTATTTTCCAAACATGAGCTTCATCAGCTTGCTCGACAAGTGCAAGGAAAACGGTTGGTTTTAGCTGTGTAGCTCAGTATAAATCCGATTGTTTAAATGTGTTTTTCCACAGGGTGTTCATTGGTATTAAAAAGCTGCTTGCCTTAATAGATATGGCCCGGCAAACAGAAGAAGGTCACCGAGTTATAAAATTGATCTCTAAATTGGAGGAGGATGGTGCTCTCGACCTAGGTGATGCTTGTTAATTGATGTTTTGATGATTGTTCTGGATGTGCGCACTATTTATCTTTGTCAGCAATACTAGATCGTTAACGAAAGTCAATATATTAAATTATCAGTACAGTAGTGCATATAGCGAAAGTTAAGCTTGCAACATAGTATTTGAAGGATTCCAGGATTCATCATCTGTAACATACCAGTGATTGGATGCTAATGTTTGTAAGTGATCGTAATTGCTGCTAATAAAAAACAAAAAAAAAGTGGCTAGTTCAATTCAGTTGCACTTTAAACTGCTGCATATATGCAATGGTAACCAGTGTGTGCTATATTCAGTCCGATCACTGGAGTGAAAAATTTATAAAATAATAGTTAAATAGTGCAATAGGTAATTTTCTTGTTGCAGTAACGGGTTAAAGTCATTCCAATTATTTATTTATTTAATTCCATGAACAGGAAATAACAGGAGGTGGGTACTGCAATTTCATATATTGTTTTTATCATTAAATTTTTATTTGACAATGTTTGTGAAATATATTATCAGTCGGTGAAAGACAATTTTATATGTAATTTTTAGGTGCATTATGAAGTAGTAAACAATTCACTGCTGGCTGTGACATAAGTCATTAGTCTGCTGCCATAAAAGTGCTTTAAATGTTTCTAATTTTATTCTTATGAAAACTTCATTGAATACAAAGCTATTATTTGTCAAGTTTCAAAGTTTCCCTTAAAAAAATCTCTTATAAATTTATGTATTAAGTAATCAACACTATTAAGATCAGAGGACCATGTAATGCCGTGAGAAAGATACAATTTGCTGCAAATAATCATACAAGGAAAATACAGGGAAGAAGAAACCGAGGAAGAAGACGCCAAGAAGAAAGACGCATCTCCTGATTGAACAACTAAAGAGAATGGTTTGAATGTTGCTCAACTGATATATTTACAGCTTCAGCTTCTAAAGTCAGAATCGCCACAATGATTGATTAAGCCGAAGAAGTAGTATTTTTTAGCAGATAAACTCTTAAACATCATAGAACGTGAAAGCTGATTTTTATGACCTCCTGTTAATTTTTGTTCGTGATTTTTAGGTGCTGAATGTTTTTGCTAGGTAGTTAAAAATTAGGAATATAAATAGTGATTTAAATGCTGTTATTTAGTGAAGTCATTGTATACAATTGGTAGAGCTCGATTGTTTAGAGAAAGGTACGAGTACATAATAGTTGCCTACAATGCAACTGGAAACTTTTAGACCATGTTCGCAGTAGTTCTGATATCAGCTTTGTCTTTATTTTTCAACACTCAACTTGAAAATTTAAATAGCAATAACAGACAAGGCTATGTACAGAACACAACCCAGCATGAAACATATAAGACAACCAATGGCAAAAGAAAATTACAGATACTAACTATAGAAAAAAATAGTTACCAAACAGGCAGCAAAATAACTGTTGGCTACCAATGAACTGAAATTGTGGCTTTGCGTTGAGGGCAGAACACTAGCTTTCTCTAAACAATGTATTAATACTTTTTTATTTGCTTAAGTTGGTATTATTTAATTAAGAATTAGAATCCTTGGCATGTTTTAACTAGGCCACAGTGTTTTTAATGATTTTTGTAAATATGTATTATTCTAATAATTTTACAATGTATTTCCACACAATGTGATTTATGATTATTGTAAAGATAATTACTAAAATATATATATATTGTGACAGCAGTTGAATGATTTTTTAACATTTATTTCTACAACTATGACCCACTCATTTTTCTGGGGAGCACACATAATATCCAGACAGATACACGAAGTGGTGCCTAACAATTATCCCAATTTGTCTAGCTATCTTTAAGGTACAACTTGTTTGTTTACCGCCGCAAGTGAGCATTTCTTCCAGCCAAAAACCCATTCCTACTTGATTTTGCTGACAAGTTCCTTCAAACTTTTCTGTCCCAAGTCTACTTTTGGAAATACAATATCATCGAAAATTTTTACCCTTTAGAGGGCTGTGAAAATATTTTGTCAAAAAATTTTGTTGGCAGTCGTGGAAAGAAAAGTCACATTGGCATTTTATATCTGTCAGTTTAAGGTTATATCAGAAATGTTATTTTAACAAATCCAAACATTTTTGCTAAATACATAAAGATATTAATAACAAAAACGGCTACAGCTGTTCAAAATGATTTCCTGCATTTTCCATACACAGCACCACCTTGTGCTCAGTATTAAACATCCTGTAAAAGGTAAGTAATTCTGTCAAAATTGTATAGGGTATATTATTAAGTACCTTTACTCAGCACTGCCAACATAAATTAAATTTTTTAAAAATCCACAGCCCGCTAGAGGTTAAAAGTTTTCTATCGTATGGTATTTTAGAAGACTAAACTGAACTTTATTCATATTCTTTGATGTACCTTTCTCATTTGTCCAGTGACTACTTTAAAATCTCTTTTCAAGATGACTCAAAGCAGGCTGTGACTTCTAATAGTTTTACAGTGTACTAACCCAACCTTAAAAATGTCACTAACGTCACTTTTGATAGCTGTTTGAACACTGCAGTAGTTATTACAAGGGTTTGTAAAATATACCTTCATAATGCCAAAAAAACCAACAAAAACTAAGCAAGCTAACACACCTCTTACTAGCTGAGACGTAGAAGCGCAATGGCAGAGGTCGAAGGGGGTTGGAGACATATTCCCTAACTGAGATAGGCAGTTGTGCAAACAAGTGTTTATTATATTTATATGTACAGATTATACTTATATCTAGGCAACACATATACAAAGAACTACAAAAGGAAGAAAATGGCGAAGCGGCGGCCGTAGTCATTCCCTAGGATGACTTGGTCCTCTGGGGGCAGTGGCCGTGACTGCGCCGGGAGTGCTCTCGCGGGCGCGGCGAGCGTGACCGGGGGGCCCTCTTAGGGAGTCGCGGCCGCGGGTCGGCCTCTCGGGAGTGGTGGCTCGGGATGCTGGAGCGGGCGTGGGTCGGCCTCTTGTGGGCAGCGTCCTGGCGGTAGCTCGGGATACTGGAGCGGGCGCTGGTCGGCCTCTCGGGTGCGGCGGCTGGAGAGTGGCGGCGTCCTGGCGGTGACTTGGGATGCTGGTCGGTCTGTCGGGGCGGCGTCCTGGCGGTGGCTTGAAATGCTGGCGCGAGCGCTGGTCGGCCTCTCGTGGGCGGTGGTTCGTCCATGAACGGCAGAGTCCGAATAGGCAGTTGTCCGCGGAACAGCAAAATCCAAAATAGACCGTGGTTCCTGAATCGACTAACTCTTGGATGGCAGTTGAGCACTGGGTCCTGGGTGGCTTCCTTCTGGCTGGAGTGGCTTTATGCTGGGTGGGATTTTCTCTGCCCAACGCTTGACTTTTTAAAGGGCTCCAGTCCTTCGTGTGGTGCTTCCTCGTTGCACATTGGTCAAAAGAGTAGAGATGAACACATATTTTGAGTGCGTGGAGAAGTTCCGCGATTAATTACACTGCGCGAACAATTAGCGGCCTGATTTTGGCGGCACTGTTTTGCTGAAAAATGCTGATCATTTTGATACCAGATTCGGGGGTTTTTGGTGCTAAACTCCCCGCGTTGGTTTTTTTAATTTGTAGGCCCCCTCGTATGAACATCGGGGTTTCGTGTCTTCCGCGCTCGGAGGTCACTTCGAGTTCAAGCTAGAACGTAGGCTCATTACCTTTCTGTCATCGTGACGCGTATTTTGATATTAAATAACCCAGGGTGTTGATTACGCTTCCGCTAATTATTTTCATTTTTAAATTGAATCTTACGCAGGCTGATGGGTGCCGCATGCAAATTTCTTCCCTTTTGTCCGCGCTGTTATTTTATGGGGTTCCCTTTGAGTTGCCGAAGCTTCCGAGCGATTTTCGCTCGCATGTGGTGCCGCTTAAACTTGATTCTGTAGAGTGGTTTTTGGAGGCGCGCTTGGCCAGTTGGAGTGATTCTTAAACGGGGCTGCCCTTGTCTGAAAGCGCTTAATTTTCTTTTTCTTTTAACTCTAAACACGCGTCGCCTAAGTGGCGTGATGTGTTTGTTTCATTCGTTTTTCCGAATATCGGTGCAGCGCGAGTTCAGAGTCTCCTATTGGTTCTGGGCGGCGCGTGGCCGGCTGGGAATAATTTATGGGGCCTTCGCTTGCTGTCGCTGGTACGCGCCTTATTTTTGAATTCGCCGTACCTTAATGGTATAAAGTTTATGATGTGTTTCCCCAATATTCGTGGAAATATGCGCTGGTCGGAGCGTCCGGAAGCAGATGTGACGTCGCATTGTCCTAACCCAGGATTGCTGGCGCCGCGGATTCTTGAGTTTAATCTCTACTTGCCGATTCATACCAAAGCGATTCATTGTTCCTTTCTTAAGTTTAATGAAAGCGATTTTTGAAAATAAGAGAAAATTATAGTTTTGAGTTACTTTGCTAACTTCATTTATAACCAACATCAAAACCTAGCTTGTAATTAAATTTCCATCTACACTTTTACAAAAATGTGTAGTTATGGCCTGATCTGAGTCATGTTGAAAAAAGATAGACTGTATTCATATTATGGGCTTCTTTAAACACACGCTGTCGCACCTAATCTAGTTTAAATTTAACAGGTCTATATCCGCTAGGTATTTCTTTGACTGCGATTCAAATCAATCACAGACATTTGTAGTGTGCAATTCATTAAAACCGAGCCTTTCAATGTTTGTTATTTCGTCAACATCTTGTGTTTGAGTGGGAAAGCCATCAAAATTTTAGAAGTTTTTATTATTGACGCACAATTTTAATTAAAAACTGGTACAACCTGAGTTATTGGTCGTATTAAATGAGATCTAATATTTTCTACTTCAAATTAAATTAGTGTGGCGACGTATACATCGCGTGCGATAGCGTTCCACTATTTTTTAGCAGTGTAAAGTGTTTATAAACAGGAGAACCCTCTATAGCAGGGGTCGGCAACCTGCGGCCCGCGGGCCGCATGCGGCCCTTTGCAACTTTTTGCGCGGCCCGCCAAAGCACCAATATAACTTTAGGAAAAATCAACAAACTTAGAGCGTAAGCGTGCCGAAATGTGGCCGGTGACAAAAATGCGCGACGAACAGAAGCATAGTGGGAAACCTATTTTACTGCGCAAGTTTAATCCCCACTCCCCAGCGAATACGACGTCTCCCTTAGCAAGTGTAGCATTCTTTCTAGTGATGGGCATAATCGGATGATTTCAATAATCGGAATGTTCCATTTCGGAATGTTTATAAAATCGGAATATCATCCGATTATTTTACATTCCGTAAATGCAAGCAAGGGAAAACGAGCGAAATAACAACAAGCGGAAGGAAGATGAAGTGCGTGCAAATTTACGATGAGAGCACTCGCCGTCGCGCCGTAAGCCCTTATCTGCGTTGGCATCTATTGTTTGGGTTTGTAGGACGGTCAGTAATAGCTATTTGCGTTATTAGACCGGTAGCAACATTTTTATGGCCGCGCCAATACTTTACAGGTCGAACTGTAGGGCGAGATCTGTATGTTTGGCAAGGCCATAAGAATTCTACCGGTCGTGTATCGCATAAGATTTTTTAGGATACTGCATTGGTAACTAGCGTTTACATTGTTACAAACGAGTCCGGTAGATAAAATTTACCGGCCTAGACCAGTAGTAGTTCTATTACTACTGGTCTAGCCCGGTAAATTTTATCTACCGGACTCGTTTGTAACTATGTAGACGCTAGTTAGCAATGCAGTATCCTAAAAAACGATTTATGAGTTTGAGTCGCACAGTGGGATATGAGGAAATAAAATATTTTTTCAAATTATTACAGTAGTTACGTTAATAGACTTTCGGAAAATGGTAGTGATATTTTAAAGTTTAATAGCACATAAAGTACATAATAGATAGTATAAAATAATACTTGAATTTGAAGTCTGTAGGTGTACTATCTAATAATTAATCTACGAAATACCACTGCCATTAGTGCCATTCACGTATCATACACGTGCGCACACGGCGCGACCCGTCGACATTCGCCAACCAGCATATAGCAGTCAAGTGAGTCAATACAACATTCCGTATTCCGTTCAGTTCAAATTGGCATTTCGTTTTCTCATTTTGTGTACCGAATAGTAAAATAATCGAAATCCGAAAGTTCCGAATTTTGTGCACCGAACAGTAAAATAATCGAATTCCGAAAAGTTCCGAAATAATAGGAACCTTCCGATTTTTTGTACAATCGGAAACTTTCCGATTATTCATTCCGGATAGGCCCATCACTAATTCTTTCATTTCGCCAGTTTGCTACTGTATGTTCATATCTGCGTTCATGTTGACAGCCGTATGACGTTTCACTACAATATTTTATATTTTTTATATTTATATATTTTATATTTACATATTTATACATATTTAATTGGAATTGTATTTTCTTTTTTTTCCTTTTAAGAATTGTAAAATTTTTGTTCTCTAACATTGTTGTTATGCATGTCAATAAAAAATAAATTTTTTCTATATTTATTTTTAATAATATTTATACTCGTATATGATATAAAAGCACTATTTAAGTTACATTTGAATGTGCGGCCCGCATAAAAAAATTTATTTTGAAAATGGCCCGCCGTCCGAAAAAGGTTGCCGACCCCTGCTCTATAGTAAAAGTCGTCAAATCTAAGAGAAGCAGTAGGAGTAAGAAAAAATTAGGAATCCATTAATATATGTACACAAAGAATCATTGAAAATGAACAGGGCTATACAGCCAACATAACAGTACTTGATTTACATTTTCTGAATAGTCTATACATGATCAGAAATATTATTTATTTTCTCTTGACTTGTTAAACGGTCATTACTGTCGTCTGAACTGACTCGGTAAATGAGTCTTTACAGGCTAAGTGCCTGTAAAGTGTTACTGTCGTCTGAACTGACCGGTAAAAGAGTCTTTACAGGCCAGGTACCTGTAAAATGCTGCTATCGCGACTTTACAAGCACCTTGTTTCTTAATAATCACATCCTTCATTAATCACTAATATTAATTTTTAGGATGTTCCCCAAGAGGAAATAAAACGTTGTACGCGGCTCGCTTGCAATTAGCCTTTATTGGGGCTCACCGGATTACAGGGCTCTCTCTGAAAATTATCCGGCTCGCGCATAAAGGCTAATTTACTAAGCTTGCCACGTAAATAACTATTACATCGACAGTTCTACAACATTTTTGAAAATTGTAGTAGCCTTCTAAAAACATTGTTTCAAATGTGTGACATGTGTTGCATAACCTCATTCATTTTCAATGATCGTCTGTGTATAATAAACTAAGCATAAAAGAAGGTTAAACTAATAAGGAGTGCACAATCGCGAAGTTGGCGTGCGCGTTTGGCAATCAAGGCCAGCTCATTCAAATACCGCGCGCGGGAATGAGCGAAAATACGGAGACGATAGGTAACAGAGCGCATAGCATGGGATCTATAACGGATTTCCTCAGCAAGAAAAAGAGACAAGAGGAAAAAGAAATACAAGGAAAGCAGGTAGAAGCTGAAGTTTCTAAGAGAAGTATTATAATGCAAAGAACCCCAACAAAATTAAAAACAAGTACAAAACAACAAGAGAACGAACTAACGACACCAACGAATATATGGAGAACCTGCAAAAGTGAATGATGGGAATGCAATTGAAGGAAATCAATGAAGATACTGTAGGCACAAAAAACGAGTCAAATGGCATCAAAGAGCAAAAAAATTATGGGGACGAATTAAGGACCCTCAAAGAAGAATTTAAAAAAGAGATAAAGTGGAGAATTGATAGAAACTAGCTGCACAAAAAGTTGAACCAATGAAAAGAAAACTGGAAAATCAAAAAAGAAACCATAAGAAAAACAATATAGTTATAAAAGGAGCAAAGCTAGAAGGTGAAAATTAGAAACAGGAAATTACTGATTTCTTGCAGAAAGAATTGGGCGTGAGAGTCGACGTCGAAGAAATGGTTAATGTGGGAAAACAAGAACCAAAAGTGATAGTAATAAAGCTTAAAAATGTTGAACAAAAAGCAGAAATCTTAAAACACAAAAATATAGGTTAGGGGCTAAACACATATTTCTTGATAGCGACCTTACCTTCGACGAACAAAGAGTTCAGGCAGCAATAAGGAAAGTAGCCAGAGAGGAAAAAAATAATAGTAAGAATACTCGAGTAGGTTACCGTAAAATTGAAATAAATGGTGTTAAGTATGAATGGACAGACGAAGATGAAGGCAGTTTGAAAATTTCAAAAAACTAAATGCATATAGAAAGAACAAGAACAAAGACAAAAGCAGGCAATGAAACGGACTTGAATCCTGAAAAATAAAAGAAAGCAGGGAGAGAAACTACTTATGGCCACTTGGAATTTAAGAAGTTTAAATATGGAGGGTGTGTTAAAACAATTATCAGAACTTTGTGCGACTACTTGTAATTTCGTGAACGACTCAAGACTACGGATATCTCAATAGCCAATCAGAAAGATGACCAAAATTGACCACACTATCCTTATTATACAGTGTGGAAATACAGTAACGGATAAATTCATTAACTTCGTTGATATTCATTTTTATAAAAAGATCTCGAAGGAGTTTAGCGATTTTGACCGTAGGGAATATTTTCAGTTGATTTTCAATTTCTTATGTAATTTGTGTTTCATGATATGACGTCATCAACTTCTTTTTTAAATGACAACTTGTATTTTTTATTATTGATTTTGGTAGTACTTTTATGTTGTTTTCAATGATATAAAATTTTCAATATATTCCATTTGAAAAAATGGTCTTAAAATTTAAATATTCTAAACCAGTGAAATGAGTAAAATAAATCTAGTTACCGGTGGATAAAACAAAAAAAAAAGATTAGTTACACGTCAGAATTAAACAATGTATAAATGTCATAAAAATATAAGCGCTCTTTGCTTTTTCTAAATTAGAATTTACCTTTAGCAAACTATTTTATTAATAAAAATTGTACAATTAAGCGAGACACGGAGAATAGATTTTTTTATTATTTATTATTGTATTTTTCAATTGTTTTTTAAATTTCAATAAAAACTAATGTGCCGCCAATGATTTTCCGTCAAACGTATGTAACTAGATTTATTATTGTCATTTGATTAGTTTTTAATATTTAAACTTTAAGACTATTTTCCTCGATTTTTTCAAATGGAACATACTGAAAATTTTATATTATTGAAAACAACATAACAAGTACTACCAAAATCAATAATAAAAAATACAGGTTCTCATTTAGAAAAAAGTTGATGATGTCATATCATGAAAAAAAAATACATAAGAAACTGAAAATCAGCTGAAAATATTCCCTATGGTCAAAATCGCTACACCCCTTCGAGATTTTTTCATAAAAATGAATATCAACGAAGTTAATTAATTTATCCGTTACTTTGTTTCCACACTGTATAGCCAGTGTAGATAAAATCAGATCCAGTGTATATAGGAGACCAGGGCCGTTCCTAGCTTCTTGGCCGCCTGCGTGAAAAATAAAATAGCCGCCCCCCACCCCCTCCAAGCAATTAAAAAATATATTTACGTTAAAAAAAATTATTAATAACAATTTTATAAAATAAAATAAAAAGAAATACTCCTATAAAATAAAATTGTACAAATACAAAAAAAAACAAAATAAATACAAAGTTTAATATTTTAGAATTTAGCTTTTCTAGCTTTGACAGACGCAAAAGTGGTCACAAGGTTCTTGACATCAATTGCTTCTGCCAAGTCTCTCTCTATAGATATAATAGAAAGATCTGACAATCTTTCTTGCTTCATGGCCGAGCGTAAAAAGTTTTTAATTATTTTTAATTTTGAAAAAGACCTTTCTGCTGACGCAACTGAGACAGCTAAAGTCAGTAGAAGTCTTAAGGCAATTGCTGTATTTGGGAAAGTCTCAAGTAAATTATTTGTAACAATGTAGTTGATAATTTTAGATGGTGTTTCAACAGATTGGAAATGTAATTTTAAATTTTTTAATTCATCACTTAATTCTACGGCGTTTACATCAGCCTCTTTTCTGACAGTGTCTTCTAATTTTAAGGATAAATCTGTACAGTGTTTTTTCATTGAATTATCGTCCATAATAGGAAATTCACAAATCACTTTGAAATTGTCACTGTAACGTTGTAATTGTTCAAAACGTTCCTGTATAGATACTTTGGCGGTATCCAAAATAGTAAAATAAAAATTAATCTTACAATTCAACTTTGGGTCAAGTATAGGCTCATCAGGGGTTTCATAATCAAATTGTCTTTTTTTTTCGACGTGGACGAATTATATTAGTTGGGGGAAATTCCGTTGCTATATCAAGTTCTTCTGTAGCAAGTATTTCCGCCTCTTCTATAAACGCTTCAAAACTGTGGTCATTTCTTTTCTGTTCCAAATAATCTACTAAATTTTTTAACGCATTTGAACAATCTTTTAGATTTGTATTCACACCTTGAAGCATCTTACTGACGGAATTAATTTTAGACAGAACATCATGCCAAATAATTACAGAACAAACGAATTTAAAACTATTAATTTTTAAGGCCAATGCTTGGGCTTGTTGTTTGGTGTTAATGTCGCGTGATTTGTCATTTACAAGTTCTTCTAGACTATCATAAATTTTCCCTAATTGATATCGCAGAGGTGTAATAGCTTTAATTCTACTTTCCCACCTAGTTGAGCTAACAGCTTTTAATGTGAAATTTGATACATTAGTTTTAAGTACATTCCATCTATATGGCGAAGAAGAAAAATATGTATATAATTCTTGTATAAGATTAAAGAACTCCGATGTTTGCAAGGTAACATTGGCAGAATCATTAACCACTAGATTTAGGGTATGAGCAGCACAAGGTACAAACATTGCTCGAGGATTGATATTTAAAATTCGGCGTTGCAATCCTACATGTTTTCCGAGCATATTTGCACCATTATCATAACCCTGTCCACGCATATTGTAGATATCCATATTAAAATCTTTCAAAAGTTTTATTACAAAATCGTATAAACCCTCACCAGTCACATCAATAATAGGAAAAAATCCGAGAAAATGTTCACAAATTTTAATTTGTTTATTATCATCTATTATAACAAATCGAACAACGAATGAAATTTGTTCGGTATGACTTGAGTCTGGGGTTGAATCTAGAATAATTGAATAATATTTTGCTTTTGACAATAACTCCCTAATTTGTTCTCTGATTTTATTTGCTGTAAGTGAGATCAATTCATTTTGTAATCTATTTCCTAAATAATGAGGCATACGTTTATGTGAAATTTTACTGATTTGAATATTTTTTAGATGTTCCGAAAGAACTGCATCAAATTTTGCAAATGTTTCAACCGTCTTCAAAAAGTTTCCATTGTTTGATTCGAATAATTTATTGGATGACCCACGAAATGCTAAACACTGTCCTGCCAATAATAATATAATTGCAACAATACGTTCTAAAACATTACACCAATATTGTTGTTTCAAATTTAAAATACGTTGTTCTTGGTGATCGATTGTTGTGTAAGTACTCAATCTTTTTTCTAATTCAGTCCATAATTTATAATTTTGAATATGATCAGTTGGTCGTTCGTGTCTGGATAAATTATTAGAAAGATGTTTCCAATCTGAAAAACCAGCATCTGTTAACTGAATATTTTTGGTGCCAAAAATTTTGCAACAAAAGCAAAAAACGCAATTTAACTTAACGGAATAAATTAGCCACATACGAGGTATTTTTTCACCATTTGCTAATGTTCGTGTATAATAATGAACCGAAAAGCGCCCTTGTTCTGTTAAAGGAAATGAAAATTTTTTTACTTGTGTAGGTCCCATTTTTACTAATACTTCAATTGTTGAATTATCAAGTGATTTAGGCCATGAAGCTGGATCTTCTAAACTCCCACTTTCAATGTCCTCTGGTTCTTCTGGAGTACAAGACTCTGCCGAAGTCGATGGAATCTGTGGCTCTATGGGGACGACTTGCTGACTGTCAGGCGTTGAAACAAAAGGATCTCCAGCCGTGCTTCCACTTTCTTCCTCTGCTCCAGGAGTTTTCAAAAATTGTTCTATAGAGCCCCGCAACTTCTCTTTTTCAGTTTTTTTAGACAGTTGTCTTTTTCTGTAAGCGGCTCCAGAGAGTCTTTTAGTTCGTCGTCGTTCCGAGCTTGACATCTGAATAAATTTAAAAAAGTTTTGTTTTAATTTACTTCTAGATTACAGTCTTAATAGACTATCAAAGCAGCTATTACGTGAAAATCATATAAATTAAGAAAACGTATATCAATAGCTCACCTTTAATAACCAGGCTCTACAACACACGTTTTATTATGATGAAGTATGATAGAAGTAACTGAGTAATATAGATCTTTAATCAGTACCACAATATTTTATTTCCATATAAGGGCACAAAAATAACAATGGGTCTCAGTATTTTACACCTACATATTGCTTCCACCATTCACAATTAAACGCATTTTTTCGTCGGGTGATATTTATACTCTCGGTAAAATACGTCACCCGGGGATTTACTTGAACTAGTACGAACCAATTCGGGACTTCACAAGAAAGATTTGATATGATTTTACAGATTCCTATCTTAGTTTTTTGTCGTATTTTGGACATTGGTTGATAGAGGGTGCTAATTATTTGAAAGGGAAAAATGAAAACACAAATTATTGGTAATAGTTTCAAATTTATTATTGATTTTGTGTTAAAATATCTGTAATAAACGCAAAAAAACAAAAATTGGGATTTCGACTAACAATAAAGTGGTGTTTGTTTTTTGTTCGTGGTTTGCATTTTTCAGAGATGTTTTATTCTCAAATTACTTATTTTTTTTAATTTAAATTTGTATAAAATCGGTTTCGAGCGGCCGCCCCTTGCAATCGGCCGCCTGCGTGATGGACGCAACACCCCACCGGTAGGAACGGCCCTGTAGGAGACTATACCCCTCAGATAATATAAACCAATCCCATCAATTAATTTTCAAAATCTGAACCAATCAGAGTCGAATACAGCGAATATTTTGCACAAGTGCAATACCCGGGTATTTGCACAAGTGAATATTCTTGCATTTGCGGAAAGAAAACCAAACCAGCTAGGTATACAAGAAATTTCAGAAAGAAAACTGAAAACTTTTTAATAAGTAATAATATGGTATACAAATGATGAAATTTCTTCGGGGAATAGTCTTGTACTATTCCCCGCTTTGCGTTCTCGAGAAATACTCGAATATACAGAATGCACTAGGGATATAACTACTGAGTATTACCAAAGAGCATTGCTCTTTGGTATTACATATGCTCTTTGGTATTACATAATTATATGGTACCGCCACGTCCACCATGTTTATTCCTCTGACATATGCGTCACTTTAAGGTTTGTCACACAATTCCGTCATCGTGACGTTTGTCTCACTATTCATCAGGTCGTGTGCGTGATTATATGGATGAAATTAAAATAAAACCTTGTTTTCTTAGAATGCCTTTATAGTCGAGTCATTAGATACATAATAATAGCGTTTTGCTGCAAAAGGTCGCGGAGTTTTGAAACTTGGCAGAAGTGCAGACTTGGAGGTCCTTAACATGCACTTAAGTTTGCCGCTAGCGCCACCATCTTGAAAAAATGGCTGCCAAAATCATTTTTTGGCATATAACGCGGTTCCTGTAGGTTTTAGAAAAAAAAATACCAATAAAAAGTTGAAGAGGATCAAATTTGCTACAAAATCTCTTTTATAATTTTTTTTTATAGACTAATATTTTCCGATTTACAAGGCCGAACAGTAGAGAAAACTGTTTAAAATTTTGTAAAAACGGCATTTGCATGATACTTTTCACCAATTGTCTGTGTATGATTGGTGGTACTATTAAAGGTAATTACTTGGTAGAGTAATACCAGGATAATTTTTTTATATAAGAATCAACACATGGAAGCTTGGAAGCTTTGTTGATCTAAAAAGTATGCGGGATCAGCCGAATAAAACTGGCTGTCCCGGCAATGTCTTCCAGTGAAATGTAGTTATTTGTGTGTTGACAAACTTAAAAAAGCTTAAGTATGTTCGCAGCTGCGGATATGCGAAGTCGACATGTGACCGAGCATTTAGTTAATAACAGTGTTTCTATATATTTTGAACCGTGGGTCAATACGAAAAGCGCCGAAAGATATCGTCGCTCCAGAGCACATGTGTCCAGTGATCAGACAGCCATCGACACGTCCTCGTCTTTTACTCGTGTTATCGTTGTGGGAGAAGATATATATTTGTTGGTTGTTCTAACTGCAAAGGCGAGATATCAGGAAAACATATTTTTGCTAAAACCATCGCGAGGGAAAGTTGCGGAAACGCTGTATTCGACGAGAAGCCTAAAATACAAGAAAGCTGTTGCGAAGAACATTTTGTTTTTAGATGCAACCAGTGATTGTGACACAATCTCTGCCCTTTTTAACCAAGGGAAATTAAAGTTCTTCAGTCTCAAGGATACAAACAACTCGTTGCTTGAGACTGTAGCAATCTTCCAAGAACTCGAAGCAAATGTTGATGCTCTCGCTGCAGCTGATGAAGCGTTTTTATTGGCACTGCATGGCGGATCGTTTGAAAAGGACACATTGGATTCGCTTCGCTACCAGCATTTTACGAAAGCTGTGTCCAAGAACAAATTTAATCTCGCGTCCCTGCCACCTACAAGTGATGCTGCAAGGCAGCATTGTCTGCGTGTGTATCACCAAGTTGCGATGTGGTGTGGCAGAGAAAAAGATCCAGAGCAATATGGCTGGCAGAAAACGAGTAACGGGCTTGATGCTGTTCGGGCTACGTTAGAAGCAGCCCCCAACGCCATTTTAAAATCAATATCCTGCAAATGTAAGAAAGGCTGTGCATAAACCAGACACATCCCATAATATAAAACGACTTAAACCGTGCTTGTAAGTTTGGGATGTGGATTAGGCCTTCTGGGGATACCACGTTAAAGAAACTCTCCGCTCAACTCAACTTCCTGGGTGGTGTGGAAACGAGTTAATAACTTATGTTTTTATTACTTTACTGCACTAAACTGCTTTAGGTAGACTAATTTATACATAATTGGTAAAAAGTACCAGATACGAGATTTTAAAAAATGTGCCCTATTGTTCGGCTTTGTAACTTGGAAAGTATTAGTCTGAAAAAAAAATATAGAAACGATTTCGTAGCAAATGGTATTCTTTTAAAATGTTCATGGCAATTGTTTTTCCTAAAACCTACAAGAGCCGAGTTATGTATATGCCAAAAACTGATTTTGGCCGCCATTTTTCCAAGATGGCGGTGCGAGCGGCGGTCGCTTGAGGTCGCAAACTTAGGTGCATGCTAAGGACCTCCAAGTCTGCACTTCTGCCTAGTTTCAAAACTCCGCGACCTTTTGCAACCACAAAAGTGTCTGACTGGTCTATTATTAACTAGAAACAAAGTAGGCACCTAATTACAAAAAAATCACTACAATCGAAATGACTAAAACTTAAAAGTTTCGAAAAGTTGTCTGCCACCGATTGCGGGGAAGTGCCATGTGTTTCTAGTAATACCTACCCTATTCACCCCAACAATTGAGCAGCCGGTAAGGCGTCAAAAACGGGCTGAATGTATTTCTATAAGTTTTTGGTTTGTTGTCCAAATTCTCGTTTTCTTGTGTAAAACTTAACTTGCGTTTTATAGTCTAAGAGCTCGTGACATTTTTTAGTGATTATTTAGTTAAGGAATATTTTTTGAGAGAATGTTGTGGGAGGCATGTATAGATGTATATGTATAACTGTCATCTGTATGGATTATCCTTGATAGCGGTATTGGAGGTAGGCAGAACACCCCCAACTTGCAAACAAGTAGTGAACACTTATTATTTGGTTAAGGCTGTAACTTTTTGTATTGTTTGCCTATTAGCCTATAAATCATGCTATAACGTTGGCAGATCGATTGGCCGGTATTAAAAGGGTCGCAGATCACCTCAAACGTGTTGTGAGCACAACAAAATTATTTTTATTGTTTAGTCAAGCTCCTATTTTCAATATGGTATTATGGCAACTATTTTAAGTGTACGTTTCTATTTACAGAACAAAATATTGGTATTAACCCCTTTGCAGAACGACTTAAACATTCCTCGCCCGCGTTTTGATTCCGTGTCGTTTGCTTCAGCATTTATTATTATTATTACCTCAGCGAACCTTATGGAATTTGGAACATCTGCTCAAGCACACAAAACTTTAAAGTAAATGAGAAGGTTTATATTCACATGTACGTAAACGTACAACCTAGCATCTCAAACTGTTAGTAAGACTGCACCTGCCATTACAGGTATAAGTGGAGGAAAAGTAACATCTGAGCAAATGAAAACAAAATTAATAAAAAAATAAGTTATGTGCTCTATTACTTCTGATGTTTTTAATTTAAATATGACAGTTATTATAAGAGTGGGTGTCAAGTTGTTAAAAATTATCAAATTTTAAATTACACTTGTTTAATCAATGAACACTTTCAGTAATTTTTATAACGTAATACTTAATTATTGATGTAGCAGATGTAAACATTAAGTAACAAACGACTTCCGGGATTGGACCGTGTTATGATTGAGATTGAAGAGTACGGTAACTCAACGTGTTAACCACGCCAAAGGCGAAACTCTTTGCAAGGGAAGGGATAGAAGAGCACGGTAACTCAACATGTGAACCACGTCAGATGCCTCTTATTAAGAACAAAATAAATTGTATTTATTAAAAATGACGGTTTAATCTAAGTATCTTCTTGATATTTTGTATAGGGCCATAATTTCTCATTCTGAACAACTTTTATTAATAAAGTTTTGCCGTATCATGAACAAAAAATTTAGTTTACCTGAAAAAAAGATAGTTTTTGCTTAACTGTCAGGCCGACTTGTTTTGAAAATGTGAAAATTTTCTTAAAATTCTCTACAAACCAAGCAGGAATTATAATTCCTATAACATTTTTATGTAAAACTAAAAATTAAATTTAATTCCCTCTTGATATACCGGGTGACAATGCGAGTAGAGCCATGCTTATATCTTCTTTATTTATGAATCGATTTGGATAAAATTTTATACCAAGATACTAGACATAATTTCTGATTGGCCGATAGATATAGTCAAAATGGCTAACTTCCGGTTTTACCGGAAATGATACCAACTTTGATTTTTTAAATGGAACACCCTGTCTATTTTATGTTTTTCTGAATCTATGAGTCAAACTACATATAATAGTCTTACCAAATTTAATTTTTTTTAAACAAAAAAATTATTTTTTCAATTTTTATTTTTTACCATAGAATGCCTTGACTTGGAAAAATCTATTCTAATTGACTCTAGCAGCTCTTAATAATAGCTATTTTATTAATAAGGTCAATAACAAACCTTTAATAAAAGAATACAATTTGCTAAACTCGTGTTTTAAGAAAAAGTCACTTTTTGTAAATAGCACCTACTAAGGGCCATCTTGCCATTAGATAGAAAATGTAATTACCAATCTAACGATATGCATCATGTACTACTTTATCGTTATCTGAAACTGAAAATTAATTAATTAATTATTTTTTTAAATCTATTTAAAAACCATGTTAGTGTCACTTCCGGTGAAAGCGGAAGTGACACTAACTTTGGGTTTTTAAATAGATCACTCTATATGTTTTATGTTTTTCGGAATCTACAACTCAAATTACATACAACAGTGTTGCCAAATTTGCTTAGGTATTATTAGTTTTTACATAAAAATATTTCAAAGAATAATTAAATAATTTTTTGTTTCAGATAAAGATAAAGTAGTGCATGATGCATATCGGTAGATTGGTAATTACATTATCTATCTAATGGCACGATGGCCCTTAGTAGGTGCTATTTAAAAAACGTGACTTTTTCTTAAAAAACGAGTTTAGCAAATTATATTCTTTTATTAAAGGTTTGTTATTGACCAATTGGCCTTATTGATAAAATATCTATTATTAAGAGTTGCTAGAGTTAATTAGAATAGATTTTTCCAAGTCAAGGCCTTCTATGGCAAAAAATAAAAATTGAAAAAATAATTTTATTGTTTAAAAAACATAAAATTTTAACAAGACTATTATATGTAATTTGACTCGTAGATTCAGAAAAACATAAAATATACAGGGTGTTCCAATTATAAAATCAAAGTTAGTATAATTTCCGGTAAAGCCGGAAGTCAACCATTTTGACTATATCTATCTACCAATGAGAAATTATGTCTAGTATCTTGGTAGAAAATTTTATCCAAATCGATTGATAAATAAAGAAGATATAAGCATGGCCCTAGTCTCATTGTCACCCGGTATAGATCAATTAATCAAAGTATCTTTTATTTTTCTAACTGCATTCCGATCGCTGCAATCGTTTTTCAACACCCTGTAATCTAGGAGACAAATTGAGCTCGCTCGGGAACGAAGTTTCCGGGTACGAGATGTGGGAAGACGAAATATCCCGGGAACAAAATCTGGGGTACGAAATGTGGGGAACGAACTTTCCGCAAACCGCTAAAACTAACATACTCTAAAAAATCTCATTGAAATTGTACTTAATATTCGAAAAATAGCACTTTTTGGATTTTGACAATTTCCGAAAATGCCTTTTTCTTAAAACGCAAAATTCACTTGGTATACCGGATGCTGACTTGCTCGACGCACCATAGGAATTTGCATAGTAAATTCTTTATGTTCAATTATTTGCTCCCCTAATTATTTTTTCGAAAACTGTCATCAAATGTTGACATTTTCGTTAAATTCTCAGTAAGCAAAGTGATTCTTTTTTGTCACTTAACAGCGAAATACTTTTATGTTCTAGAACGCAAAACTCTTTTGCGTTCTAGACATAAAAGAAATGTCAAAAAATTTGTAATTTTTTAGGAACTTATTTGTGATTTTATTAATTAAGTAACCCACATTAGTTTTATATTAAGTAATTTAAAATTTCAATAGATACTAATAACTATTATAAACTATTATAAACATGACTAATTTATGTTGTACTACATGTAAATTGAAGGTGCCGATATTGCAGTGAGTTAAATTTATACATCACGTTGACGTTTGTTAAACAATTCAGCAGGCCGTGGTTCAAAAATTAATTGTTTTATGAAATATAAAATTGTCAATTAACGTTGACAGTTACCTTATTTAATTTTTTTATTCTCATACTACTTAGTTTTATTGCAGTTTTCGAAAAATCATTGTTTGCATCTCGAACGCAAAAGTAGCATTTCGCATTCTAGATACAAAAATAGCCATTAGAGCTAGAGTGTAAATAAATTTTTTGTAGAGGCAAAAATACTGCATCCATTCATATTGTTGCTAACAATTTTTCATTTTCCGGAACTAAAGGAATCCAAAAAACAAACTAGCATTTTCACAAAAATCAGTGATGCCATGGAATTATTGAAACAAGCGAATGCCAACGCAAATGCGTGCGGAGCGACAATATGTGTTGTTTGTTTGTTTGTCATTGATGTTTGACGTTTATAATAATTCATTATTAATTATGTTCTGCTTAATGTCTCTAAGGTACCTAGACCTTGTCCATAACAAAAATGGTTTTAGGAGTATGGTGGACGTTCGTTAAGTAAGCTCCTTGTTTATTATAAAATATCCGTATCGGCAAATTCTAAACAGTACAACCATTAATAGACTGATTCATTTTAAGTTTAAGACTACAGGCACGTTATTAAAAAATCTGATGTGATACACTCACACAACTTCCTTTTACAGTGATCTTATAATTAGTCAAAAATTTGATTTTTAATTCTAAGTATTTGTCAAAAATTTCAAAATTACAAATTCTATAGAAACGGTACAAAATAAAGCGTTAGTTGAAGAGACAAATTTTCTCTAAAATTTTAAGCTGAATTCAAAAATGTAATAATATACCGGGTGTTCTATTTAAAATAGGAGTTAATAAAAAAAATAGAAAAAAAAACAAGAGAAGCCCCCTTTGAAGTATTCAACTGGAAAATAACCTAGCTCACATCAATACACATTAAAAATGTAATAAAAATGTAAAGTTTGAAAAACAATCGTTAGAGCCGTTTTTGAAAAATCGAAAAAAACTGAAAAATCACAAGAGTAAACACCTACTTCCGGTTATGCGATTTTCTTCAAAAGCTTGCTGTCTCATCTACATACTACACAAAACTTATATATGAAGTTTCAACGCTATACCTCATTTCATTTTTGAGATATTCTGTTCACAGGCAGACAGATAGACAGACACACACACAGACAGACCAATGAAAAAAAATATGTTTTTTGGGATCAGGGGACTCTAAAACGTGAAGATCTGTTGAAAACTCAATTTCGAATTTTTGGGGTGAATTCAATACTTCCTTTATAGTAAAAGGAAGTAATAATTGTAGGTACAATAATGAGGTTCAGAACTTACACCAAAACGAGAAAAACTACAATACGTTCAATCTTTTGACGGCAGTGACTGCACTTGCGTTGGCATTGGCTTGTTTCAATAATTCCATGGCATCACTGATTTTTGTAAAAATGCTAGTTTGATTTTTTGTATTCCTTCGGTTCTGGAAAATGAAAAATTATTAGCAACAGTATGAATGGATGCAGTATTTTTTCTCTACAAAAAAATGTATTTACACTTTAGCTCTAAAATAATTGAACATAGAGAATTTACTATGCAAATTCCTATGGTGCGTCGCGCAAGTCAGCACCCGGTATATGAGAGGGGCTAAATAAGTTTTTAGACGAGCACAAATTATTGACGTAAAACGTTTTTTTTTAATCAAAAATAACAAATTTTCCCATACGATGCCGAATTTTTGGCGGTTACTGTATATTGTTATGATACGACCTGCTTAATGTAGTTAGAATCAAGTTTATTGAAATTAAAGGTATTTCAATGGTTAATAAAATTCAAAATAAAATTTATTCAGGTATAAGGTGAAAATGTGAATGAAAAATAGCTACTGAAGAACAGGTGGATTTGAAAATAAAATAATATTGCATAAATTTCAATTTGAAAACGAATGACAAATGCTTAATTTGAAATAAAATAGAATTTTAATAGGTTTAACTCAAATAGATTAGACTCGAGTGTATAAAAAGGAAAATGATGTAGTTAAAAAATGTGTTTCTGTAAGGAAAATGATTTGGATTAATTAAAAGTATTGAACATTAACCATATTTTATTAAAAACTGTTTGGATAATATAAAGGGTAATTATAACATTTGCGTGGTAAAAGATATAAGATAAGAAGATTTAAACATATAAGAAGAATAACAGATATAAAACTAAGGATGGTTACAAGTATGTGGTTAAAAATAATAGCAAACAGAATTAATCTATAAATGTGAATAACTGGAGAAGAATATGAAGTCAAGTTTATTGGAAAATTACATTTAACGTCAGACATTAATTGAATTGGATTACATAAAGCTGTTCAGTGATTAGGGAGAGTTCTAGAGGGGCACCATCAGTTAAGAGGGCACGTTCCAGAAAGCTTGACAGCGGCAGTAATGCAGTAAAGGAAGTTTGGCAGCAGCAGTAAAGGAAGTCAGTATCTACATATTTGGTCGGTTGGCTACATTCTGTGGGAAGGTTAGAGTTACTGATTTGGGACAGTTGGAGACGTCTATAGGAGGAACCCTTTCATTGCGGGAAGGTACGTCAGAGCTTGGATCAGTAGGCAGAGAAGATCTTGTATCAGTAGGCAGAGAGGGGCAGGTTGGTTTACATCCTGAACGTTGTGGAGATCAATTGAAAGGTAATTACTAGAAAAATGGAAATAAAAGACTAAAAAGGTGAATTAGTTATCAAAGAAAAACTTATTGTGTTTTTAACATTGTTGTGTAATAGGGAAACAATCTGCATTTGTCATATGAATTTCAAATTTATTTTGACATTTGGTTAACATAAGTGTTGACTTATGAAAACGAGATTTAAAATATTAGAAATTCAATCTTTCAGTGAACAAGTAACTAGATAAAAGAATCCACCCCTGTTGAGTTTGCAGGAGCTATTGATAATAGTAATGATTGACATTATAATCAAAACAAGCAATCCAGTGAGACAAATGTCTCATTTAAAAAAACAAAAAAGACCGGAAGTGTCACGTGACTGAAATTCGGTTCCTGAGCTGACATGATCATTCCAAACATGTAACTTTCATAACTTTTTTTTCTATCTCTTACGGTTTGGCTGCTGAAACAGCGTCCCGGACGGACGGACGGACGGACAAGTCTATTAGATAAAGGATAGGGCAGTTTGTAATTTGAAAAGCTGATCGGTGTCGATACTTGAAGGTTCAGTACAAATTTGAGGCACATCAACGAGTGAGCCAGTGCAATAGATACATATATTATTAATTGGTATATTTTTATCTAGATTTTAACAATATTAGTTTGAAGCATATATGTATTACTTACTATATTGCTAGCGGCTATGAGTGGGGAGGTCACGAAAGAAGTGAGACAGACAACCAACTCTTCAATGTATATGGTGAGCTGTGCGAAAGCGCGGCGGCGTCGTCCGCGCAATGGGGAAGCGGTCAAGTTTAAAATTCGCTTCCAAAGGCGGAGTTCGAATTCTCACGCATACGCACGAGACGCGTAATACTCGGAGTGAGACTATGTCGTCGCCGTAACGTTTTTGGCCGTTCCCAGGCTTTGCTAGCAATATATGTATAATACATATATGGTTTGCAGATTACAGTCAACTGTTTTAACTATCAATATTCACATTTTTATTTTAAATGGAACACCATATATTGCTATGGTTTTAAGCCCTGCCAATCAACTCTGTTAGCATTGCCAAATTAATGGACATTTCATGAAAGCTCAGAGTGAGATATTTTATATAACTGCAAAGCTAAAACTTGAATTTGCCAGAATGAATGCATTTGTAATGAGATGCCAGTAATTGCAGAATAATTAATTAATGAACGCAGTAAGCAAAGCTCAATTCGCACAGGGATCTAAGTTGAATGTAAGTTCAGTTAATTGATTAGGTTTGTGCTAAAGTAAATGCCAAGCCGAATGAAATTTAATAATTACAAGATGGATAGCAAACGCAAGGGAATGAAGCGTAGAATTCAGGTACAGTTTAATCGTGAAATCCAGTCAGGGTTTTATAAGAAAGGTAATTGAAAAATAGATAAGCTCATGAACATGCAACGAGCAGATAAGAATGAAGGCATTAAGGCATTTGAAGGAAACCGTAAGAACCAAAGGCAAGGGTTATAGAAAGTGCAGAAAAGGAGACAACATATGAACTTAAAAATGTGTGGAAAATAAAACAGTAAATTCAAAGGAAGCCAGTGCAGGAGATGCGCGAATTAAATACTCTAATCAGTGCAGTGACATGTGAATATTTAAACGCAAATTAAAATGACGTGCAGTGACAAATAGACACGCAAAATTAAATGTAAACAATTATTTTAGATGTAATATTAGTGTACAAAATCCTAGCTTTAAGTAGAATTTATTGTTAAAAGTCAGTATTTTGAACTATGTTAACATCCGTAATTAATTTGAAACTATCTTTTGTTTATAACAAAAAGAAAACAAATGAATAAATTAATGGCTTAACGTGTAAAATTGTGCTCTGTATTAAAATGAAAATTTCTGATATTAAAAATAAAAATACATGTCTGAAACTTTACCAGTGTGTTAAGCAAATTTTTGTGTCCATGTGGTATTATTTTTAACAAAATCCGCCACCAAAAATTGTTAAGGTGTCCGATGCTGTTTGACATAACCTCGATCCGAAGCAGCCTTAGTTCCGACAGCTACGAGGAGGTTACCAGTCCAGCCAGCCCATTGGGGTAGACACCAGTGCCATTCAGCAGCCCGTGGGATACGTGCCCGTGCCTAAACAACACGATCCGGACCATAGCAGCCCCATAACGAGGTCAGCGTAGCCTATGAACTATAGTTCTTCGTTTACTTTTGTTTTCAAATAAGACTTCTATACTTACATTCAAATCTTCATCTTCATCTTTGATACATTTTTAGAATTTTTGACAGTACTTTTCGCTAACATTCTAACTTATGTTATACCAAAAAAAAAGTATTAAAAATCCTATCAAAATATCTAAAAATATACAGGGTGTTCCATTTGAAATAAAACGTTGAATATTGATAGTCGAAACAGTTGACTGTACTCTGCAAACAAATATCGTCAAAATATAGGCAAAAGTATACCACTTAATAATATACATATACCGAATGTCCACTTCCAAACTGAAACATAGGGATTTAACATTGTTTTTAACAGTTTCATGGATTCCTGTTTGCCAATTCAACCTACAGAAAATGTATTGGTATCAATAGAACGAGAAAATTATTGCGCATCTAATGGTATCAAAAATTAAATTATTATTGTCAATTTTTATTGAAAAATATTAATCAAAAGTTTTTATGTTTTTAAAATATGAGTTGTCTTGACTTGAAAAAAATGGACAGCTATACTCAAATTAACTTATTATTTGATGAATTACTGTTATTAAATTTTACGGAAAACAAGTTTCTCACTCTACGCAAACTAACCCCACTCTAATATGTTTTAACGATAAAAACTCTCTATTTGTTCCAATAATCTGTCATTTTACAAAGTAAAAACTACTGAACTAACTGTGAATGTCATCAAATAACAAATTAATTTGAGTATAGCTGTCAACTTTTTTTTAAGTCAAGGCAACTCATATTAAAAAAATATTAAAACTTTTGATTAATATTTTTCAATGAAACTTGACAAAAATATTTAAATTTCTTATATAATTAGATGCGTAATAATTTTCTCTTTCCATTAATACCAAAACATTTTCTGTAGGTTGAATTGGCGAGCAGGATCCATGAAACTGTTAAATAACAATGTTAAATCCCAATGTCCCAGTTTGAAAGTGGACACCCGGTATATAGTTTATTGGGTCCAACGTCTTTAAATAAAGAGATATAAGCGGTGACCTTTTTATAGATCAGACGGTATAACCATGCGAACCTTCGTTCCGTAATAGAAACATTGAGGTTTTTTTTGTATAAGTAATATAATCAACTTTTTGAATTTGAAAATGGGTTTTCCGCCAATCGTACTAGAATTGACTAGCAGTCCAGTGAGACAAATGTCTCATTTAACGCGCCTTCAAACCTCGATCGGTTAGGCAACCACCCAGACCTGGAAGGTGTCAAAGTGGTTGCCTAACCGATCGAGGATTTAAGGCGCAGAGGGTCGCAGCTGCGTTTGGCGGCCGAACCAGTTTTTATTTAATACGCCTTCTATTTGAAAAACGGTCTTTTTGTGATTTCTCGAAAACCGGAAGTGTCACGTGACTGAAATTCGGTTCCTGACCTGACATGACCATTCCAAACATATAACTTTAATAACTTTTTTCTCTATCTCTTACGGTTTGGCTGCTGAAACAGCGTCCCGGACGGACCAGCGTCCCAGACAGACACGTCTATTAGATAAAGGATACATTAATGGTAAAATTTTGTTGAGCAAAATCAAACATTCCATTACACCAGCCGTTGCTAGGTAATTTACAATAAAACTGTACAAGAATAATTCAAACATTCAATTACATCAGTCGTTGTTAGGTAATTTACAATAAAACTGTACAGGAATAATATTCCCGTCCTAGGCAGGGAATATTTTTCACGTTTTCCTAATTTTTTTAATTACTCTTATCGATCGGCGGAAAAATTGTATGTGTATCTTGCACAAAAAGCAACATTCCCAGACTCCTGTGTTGTTAGGTTCGGTATTCTCCTCGCCCAACAATAATCACAGCTGTCCGGGAATGTTACGCTTTTCGTTCTAGATTCGCAATGTACTATTTCTTACTGATTTGAACCACTTTTTTCGAAACTTGATTTTTTAGGTGTTTCTAAATGCGGACTTACGAGGTTAATTGCTAGTTCTTGTAAAATGTTCGGGGATTTAAACATTTCTCTCCGATTTTCAATTGCAACAATAAAATAAGTAAATTCCAAATCCAAGCTTTTTATGTCTTGAAATTTATTAGCGTAGAAAATAGCTGCCTGTAACCACGTCGCACGTCCTCCATCAAGTTAATATAATAACTGGCGCAAGAAAAGAGGTGTAGGGCGCATTTTCAAATAAACAGCAATACATTAGGTACTAATCAAATCGTTCGTAAAAAAAAATTACTTCCAATGGACCATACAAGTCCGTGGACCATACAAGTTACATGCATTAAATTTGGGTAAAAACTTTTAAATTTTGACCTGCTTTCACCATATACGGTGTGGAAATAAAGTAACGGATAAATCCATTAACTTTGTTGATATTCATTTTTATGAAAAAATCTCGAAAGGGGAGCGATTTTGCTCATAGGGAATATTTTCAGCTGATTTTCAGTTTCTTATATAATTTGTTTTTCAAGATATAACGTCGACTTTTTTTTAAATAACAATCTATATTTTTTATTATTGATTTTGGTGTGAAATTTCCCTTACCGGACACCTCTAATAAGCGGACACCTCTCTTACACGGACATTTTATTGGGAACCAACTTGCTTGCATTAACTTTACTAATAAAATTTTCTCTATTAAACGGACACTCCCTTAAACGGACACGGACGCCATTTTTCGACCATTTTTAGACTGTGAATCTCTCTTGTACGGACACTTCAAAATGCAGGCCCAGCTAATGTCGTGAGGCGTCAAAACAATCCATAAATCCAACATTTAATGATCATGTTGTTAAAATATAGCATTCTTTTGCAATACGGGCGGTATTAAGTCAACTCAAATCAGCGTTATGACCGCAGGAAATTAGACCCTTTCATTGTCCTATGCACGATATTACTACAAAGCAATCCATGTCCCTTGATTTTAGAGGCCTGCAATTCAAAAGTACTTTGCCTTTTGCGTGGGCAGCCCATTATGATAAAAATAAAAATAGGAAGAATTGTTCCGGCTTGCTTTTATGGAATGAAAGAATAAGAAAACTAGGCTCAGGGCCTTCCGCGACCGCGGAGTCTGAGGGTATCAAGTTACGCCACTGTAATCAATTCGAACCAGAGGACGATTTATCCTTATCGGTAATGGCTGGACTTTATAGGAATATCCCAGAAATCGAAGACGTCGACCTTGACGAATTTGTAAACATTGACAAAGAAATAACCCTGGAAGATGATGTAACCGAAATTTCAGGTAAATCAGCTGCCATTGATGTGCAGTTGGCAGAATTAGAAACCGATCACGATTTAGAAATTTATGAGAATGTAATCAAGACCTACAGGGAAGCATTAACAGTCAAAATTTTTAAATGTTTTGGTAAAAAAGTACGTATTCAAATTGTCAAAATATTTAGAAATACATGCGGAAAATATAATAAGCAGTCAGAAAAAATCTTTACGTCAGACGAGTATTTTAGATTTTGTAACAACTATTACATAACTTTGTTTCAATTATTTTATTATTCCTATATGTATTGTTAGCGCGTATACCTTTGCATAATACAACTTTTTTAAACATAAAAATCTGGTGTGATACACGCACACAACTTCCTTTTACAGTGATCTTATAATTGGCCAAAAATTTAATTTTAAATTTTTAGGCATTTGTCAAAAATTTTAAAAAATTACAAATTCTACAAAAATGGTGCAAAATAGAGCGTTAGGTGAAGAGACAAATTTTCTCTAGAACTGTAAGTTGAATTCAAAAATGTAATAATATACCGGGTGTTCTGTTTAAAATAGGAGTTAATAAAAAAATAGAAAAAAAAAAACAAAAGAAACCCATTTTAGAAGTATTCAACTGGAAAATCACCTATCTCACGTCAATATACATTAAAAATGTCATAAAAATGAGAAGTTTTAAAAAAATCGTTAGAGCCGTTTTTGAAAAAATCGAAAAAAACTGAAAAATCACAAGAGTAAACACCTACTTCCGGTTATGCGATTTTCTTCAAAAGCTTGCTGTCACATCTACATAGTGCACAAAACTTATATATGAAGTTTCAACCCCATACCTCTTTTCCTTTTTGAGATATTCTGTTCATAGACAGACACACACACAAACACACAGACAGACAGACAGACTAATGAAAAAAAATATGTTTTTTGGGTTCAGGGGACTCTGAAACGTGAAGATCTGTTGAAAATTCAATTTCGAATTTTTGGGGTGAATCCAATACTTCCTTTATCGTAAAAGGAAGTAAAAATGTATTTTTCCCTTAAGCGGACTTCTCTAATAACCGGACAAAAACTTTGGCACCGTGCGTGTCCGCTTATGGGGGATTTCGCTGTACATTTTATGTTGTTTTCAAAGATATAAAATTTTCAAAATGTTACATCTGAAAAAAATCGATAAAATGATCTTAAAATTTAAATATTAAAAACCAATGAAATGAGCAAAAAAAGTTAGTTACCGGTGGATAAAACAAAAAAAAAAGATTAGTTACATGTCAGAATTAAACAATTTGTAAGTGTCATAACAAAATAAGCGTCCTTTGCTTTTACTAAATTAGAATTTACCTTTAGCAAACTATTTTATTCATAAAAATGGTGCAGCGTTATTCATTATAAATTACTCACCCCTTGTCGCGTTATTATTGTATATAGAAAAAAAGTTTTAACGAAAGGTTGTGTGGTTATGACTGATTTTTGTTGAAATGCTATCAAAAGTACAGTAGCGTACAGATTTCAGGGGATACAAAAAATAATATATATATTTTTTTAAATGGGATACTCTGTATATTATTAAATTTTTGGAATGGTCTTTTTTTCCTGATTTCAAAAATATGCCACATGTTACCCCTACATTATACCGACCTTATACCGTTTATGTGTTATTAAACGTCTAATATCTTAGTTAAAGTAGTAACTGTAAATATGGAAAAGTTAACATTATTAAAGTAAGCTATGAAAATGACAACTAATGTTTGATAAGTGACATTTCTTTAATGAAATAATCAAAATGGTTTACAGTAAGGAAGAAAAAGTAAAAAATATTTACTTGTTATACTATACAAAATAATAATAAATAATAATATTCGACGTTTAATAACTCAAAAACGGTATAAGGTAGGGGTACCATATGGTATATTTTTGAAATAAGGAAAAAAGATCATTCCAAAAATTGTATAATATACATCAGGGTGCTGAGTGAGACAATGCGCGATATAATTGCAACATAACGTGTTAGAGTGAGATAAAATAGTGTCTTGAATCTCCTGTAAGATTCTTGCCTACCGGAGGCGCCATCGGAAAGGCTTTCCTATCTACACCGCCCCGTTATGGATAAGATCAAGACGGGCTGTATTTATATAATTTTGAAATACCCTTTACCGGCTTCTGTGCATGTAGTATGATGGAATTGCACAAATTCTAATAATCGATGCGTCATAAACGTGACGTCAATACTTTCACCCGGACAAATTTAGCTACCAGTACCGGGAGACTAGACAGAGCACATTAAATACCATGAAATTGAAATTTAATGCTAAAATAGTGTGCGCAGTTGCTTATTCTTCTTATCTATAGCGCAGTCGGCTGCGAGATATCAGTGATAAAACAGGAATCTGCCGAAGTCTTAACATAAGTAGGTCACATGCGCAGACGTTACTTTTTATTTGAAAACTGGAATCCGCGTAAGAGCACAGCGGGGCAGCCCAATCCGGCCTGTATTTTATAAATCCAGTTCGACGAATCGCTGCGGAATCGGTTATTTTGAAAGCAAAACCGGATAGAACATGCAATGGGAATTCACCGATTTTTTATCGCCCCCTCCAGAACAACGCGCTCGTGGGCCCGCGACAAATCTGCTGGTTGCTGGCGGCGTCCGGGGGTTAGTCAAATGGAAAACTCGGGGAGCGGCGGTCTCCACACGCACTTTCCGCCAAAATAATCGCCTTTTGCATAAATAAAAGTAATTTAATGCCGGGCGCGCTAGGCGCGCGCAACCGCTTCCAGTCACAGCCACCCTGCCGCAAAACGGACAAACGCTCGCCGCAGCGTGTGCGTGTTTAGGCCGCTTGCACGTCTTTATCTCGGAAAAAACGCGACGGACCCACGAGGGCAGAGTCCTACGAGGCGCCGCGGCCCCACCTCGCCGCCTGGTGCAGTTTTGAAGTCGCAGCCGCGCCTCGCCGATCGCCGGTGCCCACCGCAAAAACGCGCGGCTTGTTTGGAGCAGGTAAGTGCGGCGCGCTTAATCTACGTGCGAATTTTATCGCAAGTTGCGACAGCCGTACAGCCGCAAGGGCTTCAGGGGGCGAGTGCGAGTCGGAACTTGTTGTTATAACAGTTGAAAGTGCGCGTCTTAGATTTATCACCCGCCAGAGGCGTAGATTCGGGCGCGCCTCGCACAACAGGTCCCCGCAAAACAAAAAATAGCAGGCGCTGGGAGCGGGCGAACTCTAGGGATGAGCGATATCAGGTACCGCGACCGCATCCTGGAGGCGATCGACCAGCTGCGGCGCCGGAAAGCGAGGCCGGACGTGCACCGCATCAGCAACTTCATGATGCGGCGCTTCGGCGTCAGCCCCACGGAGACGAAGGTCGACCTGCAGAAGTGCGTGGAGCGCGACATCGTCCTCAAAGTCGAGTACAAGGGCAGCATAAGCTATCGCAACGCTGCCAAGAAGTTCTCGCACGCGCGCCGCGAGGGCGAGAGCCTCCCCGTGGGCAAGCCCAACAGGAAGTTCGTCGCGCTTCTCACGAACGCCATCGCCGAGCTGATCGTCCACGAGCCGGACTACCTGGAGGTCGGTGTCCCCGGCCCCGAGCTCATAAGGAACATCCTCTCCAAGGACAACGTGCGCTACACCAAGAAGTACGCCGGGATTCTGCTCGAGAAAGAGGTGGAGAACGGGGGGCTCGTCAGGATGGAAAACGGCAATTTCCTGGTGGGCCCGACGAAGCCCGATTTGGAGCACGGGCCCCGCCGCTCGCCGCCACCGCGAGAAAAGGGTGAAAAAGACGCCCTGATGTTCAAGAAAAAAGAGAGGAAAAAGGCCGTCAAGTTGGGGATGAAAAGGGGAAAGATGGAGAACGGCGACGTGGAAGACTTGAAAGGCTACAAGCCCAGGGAAAATGGCATAGTCCGCGTCGGGAGCCGCAGAAAGGTATATATCTGGTGCATTTTGTTGGATTTTTCCAAACGTAAACATAACGGTAAACGCAACGTTGCGTATTATACATTTTATAACCTCAAAAGCTGTCTGTTTTTAAAAGGGCGATTGTAATGGTATGCATCTCGTATTTAATTAAGAAAAATAATCCACTAACATCATAACATAATTTACCTTAAGCCACACAAGCATATATAAATGATTCCTAGTATTGATTTTTGTGTTTCAGAGGGCTAAAAAGGTATTTGACCCTTCTGATAATAATTTGCCAAAGAAACGAGGTCGCCCTGTGGGCTCACTCAACAAATCAACGATAGAAAAGCAATTAGCAAAACTCCATGACAGTGATTCAAGGCCAGAGTCCCGCTCGTCGGTTGGTAGCCGGGAACAAGGGGGAGTATGCTCCGTTTGTCACAACAACAAGAAAGTACCGAATGACCGACTGGTTGCGTGCCGAGAATGTAGCAATAAAGGTATGTGGAAGCCTGAGGATGTATAACATATACTTACCTTTAGTAAAAAATAGCAGCTTTGTTAAATTTATAGTATGCAAGTTGGGAATAATCGTAATGTTTCATAAATTTAGAAGGAAATAGAAAAACTACTGTGAATGTGATTTATGGCAAACCAATATAACTTGCTCATCAGGATATTCCAAAAACAAATTATTTTTTGTTTGTTTTATAATTAACAAATGAAAATAAGCAGCTCGAAATATTCTAACCTATAAAATTGAATAAAATCAACAGTACACATTGTATTAATTTAAATTTCTACGGCAAGGGTGGGCAACCTTTTTCAGTGACGGGCCAACTGAAACTCTCATGAGCCATAATTTTTAGGGGTTCAAAATAATAGAACGTAAAAATAATATACAACAAAATTATTTATTTTGGGATTTATTATTTCAATATTTATTATTCACAGTAACAGTAAGGTATAATTATTATCATTGTCATTATATTAGAAACCCTTAATCGCATAGCCTTTCAACCCTTTCGAGTGTAAGGCAGGGGAGTTATATTAGTTTAGTGCCTGTCTTCTCCACGCCTCTCTCCATCTTCTATCGTGCATCACTGCGTTTTTCAGTTCTTCAATTTATTTCTTATAAGTATTGCTTTACCTTTCTTTTTCTTTGTTCTTGCTACATATACTAGTTTTGTTCTTTTCCCACCCATCCTCCTTACATGACCGAACCCTCTCCAAACTCCCTATTCAATAATTTTTTCTATTGGTTGTACTTTCAGTTTTTCCGGTATTTGTATTTCTGATTTTTCCCATAATAGAGTTGCCGTTTATTTTCCTTAAAAATCTCATTTCGGTACTGCTAAGCTTGTTGTACTGGATTTCCGTTGTTCATGATTCTGAGCCGTATGTTACTACCGGTACTGCTGCTACTTAGTTGTATATTTGCACTTTTGTTTCTGTTGGGATTTCTTTGTTTACTAGAAATGTAGTCTTGATGCTGTTAAAGAATCTTCCTGCGGCTCCTCTCTTTTATTTCTTCGTCCATTCTTCTATCTTGTTCTAGCCTTTCTCTTTCCAGCTCTATTCCATGTTTTGTTTCTTCTCTGTTTTTTAACCATTTTTGTTTTACTGCTATTGATTTTCATGTTTATATTCCCCAGTTGACTATGTATGTAGCTGTTCTAAATTTTTGTTTAGTGTTTTGCATCCTTTGCTAATACTACCATATTGTCGGTGTAGCATCATCATCATCATCATCCTGATCTTATTATACCCGAAGGTGTCGAGGTTTTGTCTTCACTTCACCTTTCTTTTATTCACTCTACTTCACATCCCTTCTTTTTTTTTTGTTTCTACGTAATTCCGGCACTCCTTTCTGTTCCCGGACATAATTTTTGGTTCTTTCCTTGTTTTTTCTTCGTAATAATTCTTCCACTCTTTTATTCCACGTTTTCTTTGGTCGCCCTCTTCTATTCTTTCCTGTTTTCCTCACTTCCCCTACCTTCTTTACTTGCCTTTTCTTGTCCGTCCTGAATAGGTGTCCTACCATTTTAACTTCTTTTCTTCTATTCTATCTTTCAGCCCTTCTGTTTTAAGGTTTCCTCTAATTTCTTCATTTCTATCTGTTCTAACTCCCGCACCTTTTTCTCAGATATCTCATTTCGGTCGCTTGTAATCTTTGCTCCTATCTATCGTTCAACACCCAATTTTCAGCTCCAAAGTTTAATATTGGTGTACATATTGTTTTGTACACAGTCAACTTTGTCGGTGTAACATATGTCTTATATTTTCCATGTTCCAGTTGTTTCCTACTTCATATAATTATGTCTTCTTAATCGCTTCATTCAACACTAGGGAGAACACCAACAGCTCAAAATGCAACCCTGCATTACCCTTTTTGTTGTTTTGTTCATGTCTCGTAGTTTTTGTATTTTGGTAGAGGCTCTGTATGTGTCTTACTATTTTTGTGCTGTACTCCTCTTCCTTTTAGAACTTTCCATATGTACTTCCTGTTTATTCTATCAATATGATTGTTTATTCACTTCTTTGCATGGAGATGGCATCTTGAACTTCTCTGTTTGGTCTGAATCCATACTGATTGTTCTCTAGTGTTTTTTCTGTGTGCTGCGTACTTATTTATTTTTCCAGGTCTTTTGCTAGGTAGTGTGATTTCTCTCTGTAGTTCTGACAGTCTTTTATAATAATAATATCTTCTTTTGTAAGAATCAGTGTAACTATGCCCTTTAAGGCCAACGCGCACTTGGGCGACGCGCGGAGCAGCGCTGCGAAGAGCCGTGCTAACGCGCACTTGAGAGCCGTTTCTGTCGACAACCGGGTTGGTGTTAACGGAATATTTTGTGGCATTGTTTGTGTTCGGTAGCTTTAATAAATAAAATGGATAGCTCGGACGAAGATACTCTAATTATCTCTTTGCTTTGTGACGAAGCTGAAAATCTGGAAAAAAGAGAAAAAAGCCGTTGTCAACTCCGAAGTCCTTTTCGATTAATTTCGACCAAGAGATCACTATGCAAAAAAACTACGTATACAACACGTTTTGAAAGTCCTTTTTTTTCATTCATTTGCTTGATTAGCTCGGGCTTCGCCCTCGTTATCAAACTGCAAATTCATGAAAAAAAGTATGACTCAAAACTAGTTGTACAATAGTAATTTGTACAACTAGTTTTGAAAGGAATTGATCGAGTTAACTTGTTAACCAATGGCATTCTTGAATTTAAAAATAAACTACCAATCGAACGATTATTCTAGTGACAATATTTCGTGGAGATTTATTTCAGCGATAATTTTTTCTGTAGGTAACAATTTTTTAATGAAAAATAATTTGGATTTTAGTTTTAGAAAAGGATTCAATTCAAAGACCGCTAGTTTTGTGAATTTAAAATTTTAGTGATAGGAATTTTTATTGACATTTTCAATAATTGAAAAGTTAAATTGTCAAGACGAATAGGACTCTAGGTCAAAATATTGCCGAAAATGTTTGCTTTTCAGATTGTCTCGTTTCTGTTGCTTTAGAAAATAACGACTCATGCAAGCACTCGTGGTTATTTTCGTCGCCACAGAAACTCGTATCTGAATCGCAAAAATTATTGTCGGCAATATTTTGACTTCTTGTCCTATTATTACTGAAAATTAATAGCGAAATGCTGAATGTTAATGGAGTGGCGAGGCAGAAAGTGAAGTTTGCATCCAAATTATTTCAGTTATTTTATAATTCACATTATTTTGATTTGTAGATTGTTTAAAAGAATGTTGGAAATCCCAATAACCTATAATTCATCAAATATCATGCCTGCTTAGAAACACATAAGCCGCCCTGTAAAGATAATCCTTTGCCAGACGTCAATCAAACGGAACAAATGTTGCAAGCCACAATTCAGGTCACAGCATTTTTTTACGAATTTTAACGTTAAATGCGTCATGGGTTTGTAGTTAATTTCTATGAAAATGAGACAGTAATTTTAAATTTAAGACGAAATAGATGTTTCTAAGTAAAACAAGCATTTATGATTAAAAATATACTGCTCAACAAATGAACTGGACCACCCATAAAAATGTTGATTTTACGACAAAAGTTCTGCTTTCAAGCTTCAACGAAAGACAAGAAAAAAATTCAACTCTTGCGTTTAGCGTCTGTCGGAATACATTCGGCTAGTTCTAACTGCTTTCGGAAAACTTCGTAAACCCCAATTCCGGTCACTTGGGTCGCAAGGTAACGCGCACTTGGGCGGAGCGGCGCGGCGCAGAGAAAAATATTCTCTGGCAAGAATTCCGCTAGGGTAGCTTCGCTGCGCCGCGCCGCGCTTCCGTCAAGTGCGCGTTAGTAGGTAAGAAATACATTAAAGATATAACTGCTCGTCGCCGCGCTGCTCTGCGCGTCGCACAAGTGCGCGTTGGCCTTTAACCAGTCTTCTGGTGCTTGTCCTGTACTCATTACTTTATCGAAGGTGTTTCTCTGTTCCTTTGCTTCTTCTGATGTTGCTCGTATCATTTCTGCAGTTATTTGGCCGTGCCCGGACGCTTTTCCTGCCTTTGTCTTACCAGTTGCTTTTTTACTTCTTCTGTTGTAAAATGGTCTTCTTGGTTTTGTTCTTGTTCCTGCCTTTCCCCTGTGGGCTCTGTGGCTGCGATTTTAGTTTTTTCTTTTTCTAGGTATTTTCCATCCAGTAGCCTTCTAAAGTAGTGTCTCGACCTTTCCATTATCTCTTCTTCTTTCATTAGGGTCTCTTCATTTTCATCTTTAATATTATTTAGTGTTTGTTTTCCTCTCCTCATATTTCTTGTAGAATCCAAGTTTTTTGTTTATTTCCTCTTTGATGACTCTTTTTACATATCCTCTTTCTATTTTATATTCCTTGTAATCTGGTTGTTTTCCTGAGTTTAGGTATTTTTTTCCATTTTTTCTTACTGCCACTCTCACCCTGTCTGTTCACCAATGTGTTCTTTCTACCACATGTTCATTAAAAAAGTCCATAAGGGGCTGCTTAAGTTTTGTGTCAGTCTGTGTCAAAACTGACGCAAAACCTATCCTGATAACCTCAAATTTGAAATAGACTTACAGTGCCACCAACATATTATTCTTATGTTGGAACCCCTGCCTCAGGTAAATACCTAAAAACTGGGTATTTATGAAATTTTTAATAGTTACAAAGCTAAGCTAATTTTTACGCACCTAACGCATCATGGACTCCAAAAGATAGAGGACTTCATGCACAATTTATATATAACGTAAACCATTTCATCTAATGCTAACTTAAGATTAATAATAAATGTGAATTGATAAATTAAAAAAACAATCAAATAAACTTGAAGACCACAAGTGTGGTCGAAATGTAGTTTAAAAGAAAATGACCATTTTAATCTGACTTATAAAGATACTATCATCATCTTTTTATAATATTTACTTATACAGGGTGAGTCAAAAGTATGGTCATTAAATTAAATGGGTGTACACTGACCTCGGGAGAACTATTGCACTAAAAATTAGTGGCTTACAGAAAAGAATTGCAATGGATCTGTTATAGACTTTTGAGAACCACTGGCTAAATCGGAAAGAGTACATTAACCTATTGCACCAAATGTGATTGAAATTCCCAAGCAAGTGGATTTTGCTTCTGCGTTTCATTTAAATTCGGTCTTATTGTAATCACCTGTGCAAACTTAAGTTCATAGAAATAAATTTCAGTTACCAATCAGTTTAAGACACTAACTGTTTAGATTTTTTGTGGGATTATTATTAATTTTTTTTACGTATAGTTTATTATGAAAAGTTGTTTTGTTTGAGGTTCTCTACCTACCCTTTAATTTAATGATCATACTTATGTATATACCCTGTACTATATGTACATATTAACAAACAATCTTAATAAGGCAAAGAATATCACAAATTATATAAAGAACTTTATATATTTTGGGCAGTAGATGTTCTTAGTGCAGCTAGTTTATTCTACATTTTTATATAATTCAAATAGAGCACCTTGACTTACCAATCAAAATCATTCTAGTTATATTAGTATTACGGTGTTTGTAATTCAGGCCAGAAGTACCCCTTTAAATACTCATTTTGGGTATTTGCCCAGCTAAATACCCCGGATATTTACCCCTAAAAATAAATTCCTGGGTAATTTACATCACTAGCAAGGTGTGCTCCAAATTTTCATTGATTATTTGGGATCTATTTTTTGAATATGTCAATGTAATTTTTTTTTAAATTGTTTGCATTTAAGTTATGATTATGAATAATGATAAAAGTATATTCAAACCTGCTAGTCTGAAATGGAATTAATGTAAAAACCGGCTGGCCTAACCCAAGTGCATGCTGATTGCTGTCCCACAAATTTTTTGTGAGGTGCACATCATAGTACAGGGTGTTATATTGTTGCCTGGGTAAACAAATATGCAGTGTCTGACGGACCTGCTGGTTACATGCAAATAGGTGGAACTTAAAATGTTTTCCAACCAATTTATAAGATTCATGATTAAATAATTCCAATCATTTTAAAATTTTTCTCTTGGAGTTTTCCATCTGGAGTTTTTCAGGAATTTTGTGTGTTTGATATCATGAATGGAGATGAAAAAATTGTGAGACATGACTCTTTGTTTCCAAAATCAACAAACCTTTCTGTTAATTCATTGTGCAATTTTATTAAAATATCGATACGAGTTTCTTTTTTATTGAGTTTGAGAAACGGTTTCAATTTGTTTTGAAATATAATTTTCCAGTTTTGGGTGGATCTTCCTTTAAGTTCCATGAAGAGCTTAAACTCTTTCGGGCTTTACCATGAAGGCTGGCGGTCTTTGCTGTCCTATCAGAACCCATTCTTTTTCCATGCTCTTTCACCCGTGCTCTTCTGACTTCTTTTAGAGATCTGGCTTCCTATACGGATTTTTTAATTCGGCATTTATTTGTATTCGCCATTCTCCTTTAACCTGTATTGGTTCAAATATTTGCCACAGCACCTTTCTCTCATATATGTTTAGCATAGTTTTATCCCTCTTGTCATACACCAGCATTCCACTCCATATAATACTGTTTGGTATATCACAAGCTTTGCATTTCAAGATATTAACAAAGCCTTAAATAATTTCCTCAATATGTAGTAGCATCAGTTTCCAGCAGTTATTCGTGCCATAATTTTTCTCTGATATCAATGTCCCTAAGTATTTGAACTCTGATGCTTTTTCGAAACTGTATTCATTTATGATGAGCTCTCTGTTTGTCCTTCTCTTAACATGACCATATACTTCATCTGACATTCATTTATTTCCAGTTTTACCCTTCTTTCGGCATGTCCCATTTGTCAGAACCCTTCAATTAAGCCTCTGGTGGTTCTTCTGATCATTTCAATGTCATCCGCATAGGCCGCGTACTGCAGCATTCTGATAAATAATGTTCCTCCTGGGTTGAACTTCACATGTCGAATTATATGCTTCAGGCTGATGGTATTTTTACTATGCCTTAGTGCCATTCTCACCAGGTTTATAAGTTTCATTGGGGCTCCCAGCAGGCCCATTATGTTATACAACTTATGCTTATAGATGATAAATAGATGGTGGACATTAATATTAAACTCGTAAAAATCTATTGTAGTTCAGATCTGGCGAAAGTCACATTGATAATCACTTAGCATTTCTTCCGAGTATGGTTCCAGTTTTCTTGCTAGTATTTTAGAGAATAGGTTAGATGTCATGTTAGACAATGATACACCACTATAGTTGTTTCATTCGACCATGTCCCGTTTCTTGTGGATCAGACATGAGGATGAGCCCCATTCTATCGGCATTGTCTCCTCTTTCCACATTTTCACAATTAGTCTATAAATTTGGTAGTGTAGCATTTTGCTGCAATATTTCAGTATTTCTGGTCTAATCCAGCCTCCTGGTGCTTTCTCATTCTCTAGACTTTTAATTTAGCATTTTGTTTAGCTCTGAGGTTTGTGCTTGTTGACCAAAATTTGTTTCCATTTGTGCTTAATAATAATAATAATAATAATAATGACTTTATTCATTTTGTTTGTACAAAAATGAATCACAAGGCGAGGTTCAGCAAACGCTGCTCTACCACCTAACCTTGGAAAAAATAAATGTTATTATATGGCTTACAGCCTAAGGAGTTTCGTGTGTTACCGCAATATTAAAAACATAAAAATTACAACTACTACAAAAAATTGCGAGTATGTTATCTCGGCAGACTAGCGAAAATAGAATAAGGAGTCAGCTTATGTTTTGCAGAGAAAGGAGATGCATTCTATATTTTCTCTTGAATTCCACAAAACTTAATAAAAAGTATTCAGGTTTGAGCGAGTTAATTACTTTAGACATTTGATAAGTGCAACAAGATTTATATTTCTCAGTTCTATGGGAAGGTATGGTGACAAGAGATGTAGGGCGAAGATTCATATTGATATTAACATTAAGTGAAACAGACCTAAAATCAATTTTTCAATACAGATAAGTAGGACATCTATCACGATATATCTTCATGAACATACGTGCTGCATGAAGCAGTCTCCTATTGTGAGTAGACAACCAGCCTGCATCCTTGAGCTTGTGTGACACACTATCATACTTTCTCACTCCAAAGCTGTAACGCAGACACGATCGCTGCACTTGTTGTAATTTATTTTTATCTACAACGCTCAAGCAAGGCCCAAATACCACATCACAGTAACTCAAATGGGAAAGCACGAGTGAATCACACAGCACAGCTTTAGTCTTAGTTGATAAAAAATGTCTATAGGGATACAAAGCTTTCAGTGAGCCATAAGATTTTTTAAGAATTTGTACGTGTTCCGAAAAATTAAGATCCTTATCAATAGTCAAGCCTAAATTCTTAATGACATCAACCACAGCAACAGACTGGTTGTCCACAACAACAGAAACGTGTGGAGAGACAGCTCGCCTAAGATGAGGTGGTCCAAATAAAATTACTTGAGTTTTCGAGGCATTAATTTCTAAGGAGTGATTTCTAGATGTTTCTAACAGAGTCTTTAGATCATTATTAATTTGAGAACAAGCTAAAAGAACGTCTTCATCTTTGAAGGATAAATATATTTGAGTGTCGTCTGCGTATTGATGAGATGAACAGAATTGTAACTGTTTAGCAAAGGTAGCTGTGTAGATAGTATATAGTAAAGGACCCAATAGGGAACCCTGGGGCACTCCTGACTTCAATCGCAAAGGAGAGGAATAATGTTGATCAAGTTGAACAATTTGCTTCCTATTATTCAAATAATCTTTAAGTAAAGCCAGTGGAGCAGCACTATATCCTTTACTTACAAGTCTTGCAAATATTCTATTCACCTTTTGATCATACCCTCCAGCTCACTGAGTTTTCTTTCTTTGTTGTTACAGAAGGATGCTCTTGGTTGAAAGGCATTTCTTTGTTCCTTTATCCTATGTTTTTCACATGCCCTTTCTTCTAAAATCTTTCACCATTTTAAATTCCTCAAAGCTAGCTCTTGTCTTTCTATGTAGCATCTTGATTCTTGCTGTGTTTCATTCCTCAACCAATATTTTGAATCTTTTATCGTACCAGGCTTTCTTTTTTTTCAATTTTTTCATATAGTTTCTTCTGCTGCTTGTGTTACTATCTTGCCACTTGGACCTCACTGATGTTCTTTCTCTCTGCCTTTCAGCAGATAGTAAGTTTCATGAAATCTTGTTCTGATATCGCTTCATGTGTATTTCCTTTTCACTTAGAACGTATATATTGAACTTCCTCTACTTTTCTCCTTTCTTCATTATAACTAGAGAGGTCATCTGTCAGTATTCGATGCCGACCAGGAAGTGGTGAGGAAGTTTTAGCATATGCAGATGACATAGATACTATTGGCCGATCAGTAGAGAACATTAAAGAAAGCTTCATATCCCTGAAAACTGCTCAAAGGAAATGGGTTTAAAAGAAAACGTATCAACAACTAAATATATGTGGGTGACTAGACAATGTAGTAAAACTCCACAAATGGACTTGTGATAACAAATTACAACTTTGGAAAAGTGCAAGAATTTATTTGCCTCAGTGTATTATTAATAGTAACAATAATAACTGTTGAAATACAAAGAAGAATAACACTTGTCAACAAAGCTTTCTACAGGCTAGCACCGCAAACCAAGTATTTGAGAGAACGAAGCTGAAGATATATGAAACCTGAAGACTGGCTCTATCCAAGAAAGTGTTGAATGAAGACAGAGACCTTTAAAGAATCAAGCATAATTAACATCATCAAGGCTACAATGAATAGAAGACATTACCAGAGTGAATGAGAGGCTTCCACTTCAAAAGTATTTAACAAAAACCCAGTAGGAAAAGGACCAATAGGACCTCAAAAAAACAGATTTCTTGATAAAGTGATAGTAGGTCTAAACACAATGGTGATACGATAGTAGGGAATAAACGCAAATGAACAAAAATATCAAAATAACGATACAAACGCACTGAAATAATGACTTTTTTGAGTAGGTTTAGCCGTTAAAACAAGACGGTTACCATAGCCGACCGGATTGGAAAATTGTAGTGGAATCTGCACAATATTTTAGTGATTGTTAGTTGAAATCTCTGGAAATGGAATTCAGGTTTTCTGCTCAAGATGCAGAGGCTACCACTGAGCCACACTCTACCATGTATGTAGATAAAAAAAATTAAATAAATATTTAATTTATTAGTATATCGTATGGCAGAAACCTGATAATGTTTGCGATCACAATATGTTTATTTACATAACACCTATAATACTCAATATTTAATGTAATATAATATAATTTCATTGTGATACTTAATTCGAAGTAATACAATTTGTTGATTTATAGCGTCAGTATAACAAACCTATAGTAAGACCATACAAATATTTTATTTTTGTTTTTTTATCACAATGGATGGTTGTTTTTCCCGTGTATCCGTGGCTGTTTTATGGTGTTTCCCTCAATTCTCTGATGGTCTTACATGCCCTGTCGTTCTACATAAAGTATTGACTGGTGCCAAGTAACAATCGCATTCCGCCTATTGACATACTTCAGAGTACTTGTGTATACTTTGACTGGACTAATGTTAAACTGGTTATATGGTGGGAGCTTCTTGTAGGTACAAGTCTAACTTCCTCTTGAAAATTGGTAGATTCTGTGATGTTATATTTTTATTTGGAAGGGTATTCCAATCGTGAACCACACGGTTGAATAAGTATCTGTTATCTCATATTTCACATGCACTAAAATGTAAATACCTAGAAAGTTATAACCATGAACAAGAGTTAATAATTTTAAATAACAGATTAAACAAGACATAAATAGGAGTAGATAGCATATACAAGGCAAGAAAGAAGATAATAGAACACTACAAAAAATAAAGGTACACAAAATTGGAGATAAGGAGTGTCAATGCAATAGGGACATAGGAATAGAAGAAAGAGTAGAGGGTGAAAACCTAGAACAATTATGGAAAAAGTTGAAGATGATATTAATAGAAGTAGTGAAAAAGATCTGCGAAAAGAGTGAAACAAAGAAGAATAAGAAACATACACCATGGTGAACACAGGAAGTGATGGAAGAAATAGCAAAGGAGAAGAGACGATGGGGAAGAAATACTTGAACACCAAAGAAAAGCCCACTGAGACAACTTGAAGACAAACAAGGGAACATTTGTTATCTAACAGTGTTTTGTGAAAGAACTCAATTTCATCCTTGTTCTTGGAACAGCCAAAAAGTATATGATTAATGTCACACACAGAATCATCATACAGCTGAGGGAACCATTGGCAATTTGACAAGGTGGGCTGGAAATGTACCATGGTTAGATTTTAACAGAGTTGTTGTTGCTACCAGTAAGTAGGGAAAAAGGTAATATAAAGGCATTGGAGATATGGATAATTTCTTTCCATTTTTATTTCCACTTATTGTATACGGTGTTATAATAGAAAATGGATAGGTAGGTCAAAAGATGTTATTACATTTTCAAATCTACCATTACTGACAGAATCTTTGGCAAGCTGGTCATCCATCACATTGCTTGCAATACGTCTATGACTTTTCTGTTTCACTTTTGATATTACACAGGATGCTACAAATTGTGTAGTTAGTTGTAATGTTGCTTAAACCACTTAGAACAGATTTTGAGTCCCGATACAGTCACTGCTTGATTTAATTTATTTTCATCTAATCAAGTAAGTACTTCTTGTATGGATATTACTTCAGTTGTATATATGCAGCAGAATTGAGGGATTGGTTATTACAGGGGATGTAGACTGCGCATCCAGCACCACTATCTTCCTTTTTAGATTCATCGGTGTAAAGTGTTAGTTTATTGGTAGAATCACTAAGAATGGATTTTAGAAGGATATTATTAAATTGTTGTTATTCCGAGTATTGGGAGATTGATAATCACTTGAGTGGAGACAGAATGGAAGAAAATAATGGAATAGATGATGGAGAACAACAGGAAAGTGTGACAACAGAAGACAAATTCAAAGATGCAATGAGCAAAGCTTGTGGATATGATAGGGTTAACCCAGAAATGGTAAAGTATATCCAATATTCAAATCATAAACTGACTTAATATTCAACCTTAGACAAATGATGGAGAAGTCATTAATGCACAATCAAAACATATACTGCTGCTTTATAGATCTGGTGAAAACTTACAAAGAGAAGAAATTTGGAAAGCACTTGAGAACAAAAACGTGGACCAGAATTTAATAAGAGGTATACAGAGTGTGTACAAATCATGCCAGAACTGTCAGGACGGACAACAGCAAGTTAAAAATATTTCAGTCAAATTTGGAGATGAGGCAGGAGGGCACGCTGAGCCCTCTATATTTATACTGGTGTTGGGTGACGTGATGAATGAAGTAAAGATCAGTTGTAGAGTGTAGCATGCAGGATATTATAAAATGAAACCTGTCTTTGTAACAGAAATGGCATATGCTGATGACATGTTAATTGTTGCTAAGAACAAAGAAGCTCCGCAATATAATATTGAAATATGGAACCAGGCACTGAAGGAGAAGGAATATGGAAATTAACACAGAAAAAGCAAGAATTTTAGTGGAATTACGAGATAGTAAGCTGGAATAGGTGTATGTACTAACAAGGGCAAAAAGAAGGCTGCAAATGGTGGAAATGGGATTTTTCAGAAGAATTAAAGGAGTCAGAAAGACGAACAGAATTAGGACTGAAGAAATAGCACCGAAGGTAGTACAGCATATAATGGAAAACAAACAGCTCAGATGGTTTGGACACCCGTGCAAAATGGAGAACTAAAAAGCCACCAAGACAATATGGAACGCCAAATTGGATATATGAAAAGACCTCGAGGGAGGCCCAGAACCAACTGGAACAAGACTATAAGTAAGGTTACAAGACAGAACCACGAAATGGATTGAAGCACTGGAAATGGCTAAGAAGGGAAAGCATGGAAGAACTAAAAGAGGCCTAAATTAAATAAGTAAGATTTATGCATGAAAAACACCCCATGTTAACAGAGCTAACAGTTCCCTGTTTGCCTGACGGTTGTTCATACTAATAGAATAAAAACCATTTTAATACCTCACTTTAAATTTAACACAACTCAGCTAGTTGAAGGGTTTTGGATTACGCTTAAGTTATACGAGAATAGATATAAGCGAGCATTGGAGGAGAGCAGAGGTTTCTTTATTTTTCTGCGATGGTGTAATGGGTATCCCAGCCGGTGGATCCCCTACAGTGCATGTGAGCGTTGAGTACTAAGTTGTCCCTAGTAGAGGGGTATTATTAACTCCGGTTTTGCATAATGAAAGACTAACGCTAAGAGAAAGTTTGATTTCAAGGTACAGTTGCGGCCCCTACAAACTCAGACACCGACTTTTGACACATTCTGTGATGGACAAGAAATTTAGGCCGGCCTGTCATTCGCTTGGCACTGTTAGTTTATGTCAAATTCGAGGTTAGTAGGTTAGGTTTTGCGTCAGTTTTGACACAGATTGACGCAGAACCTAACCTGCTAATCTCGGATTTGACATAGACTTACAGTGCCACCAACATGGGTTTATGTTTGTTTGAATCCTTAATATATCACTACTCACAAGATATATATTTTTTTCATTCCGAAACTATTGGTATAATCTTGTTCTAATACGTAACCAATCTTACATTTTTGAGATCCTTTACCTACCTCATCCAACACTAGTATCACTTACAGTTACAATTTTACTAATTGAATTAAGTGCTTGTTTAGCAAAGCAACTTGCTTCGGGTAAATAGAATGTTGTAATGTCTGTAACTGCCGCTGGAATATGTATGGGATCTTTCCATGATTTAGATTTTCCTTGAAGTTGTTCTATTGAAATAGTTTCAACAGTACGCAATCTCAGCTATCATTGTCAGCCTTACTGGTTACTTTCCCACTGCAGGGCCATCGGTTTGTTCTCTTAGAGGAGGTTTAAGCATGGAAATCCTGTGGGTGGTGAATCTGGATTGGGGAATTACAGTGAGCATTTGTGGGAGTTGAACCTACATTTTCTGATTTAGAACCAGAGGCTTTACCTCTAAGCCGCCTCTGCTACAACTACGATTATTCGTAGACCTCTTGTATACCACCTCAGACAGACCACTTCATGACCCAGTGCACTATAATCATTAGACAACATACAGTTTAGGATGTAGTTTTATGTACTTCATACAGATTTTCTTGATTTTTAAAAATTAAGAAGTTGAAAAATAATGTTTTTCCTGGGAGTAACTGTTGTAATAAGATTCATCGTTGTTAATCATTTATCATAAACATACTATTCAATGTTGATATAAGCTAATGTGTCATATACATGTGAAATTACACCTTGTTTATAAATATCGAACAAAGACAAAACTGTTTTATTATTGTTTTCTTAAATTCCTATTCCTTCAACTCATTTTCTGTGCAACTTATATACTAAATGATATCTAATTTTAATATCTTTATAATTTCAGCACACGTGAGCTGTCTCAATGGGGAAGATATGATGCTGAAGATGTACCCTGATAACACATGGCAGTGCCCCCATTGTAAAACCTGCTGTATTTGCTACGAAACGTCAGATGCTGTTAGTATTTCCCCCACTTTGCAATAAAGATTCTAGTTAGTGTTTTCCAGGGATTTTTGACAGTTTGTTCGGTGTGTGCCGATGCTTACCATGCAGGTTGTCACGAACCTCGAATTACCGAAAAGATAAAAGGCGGTACAAAATGGCTGTGTATCAACTGTCAGATGCCCGAACAATTACAGGTCGCTGAAATTCATCCGAACGTCAGCAGTGGCGATGTGTTCACTCACAGGGATATGGGCGAAGATGGTAAATAATAGATTAAACTAAATACAGAAAAACTAATCATTTTTTTAGGACGAGATAAGGAATCTTCTGGCTCATCAATGTCAGACGATTCAAATCATAACTCACTTCCTCCTTCACCGACGCCCCCAACGCTTAGCCCACAAGCTAGCCATATGGGTGCGACTTCGGCAGCTGCTTCTCCAGAAATCAAGTGCAGTATGTCCGATTCTCAGAGTATAAAAGACTTGGACGTCGATGACATTATTGACCCATCGATACCAGATGCCACACATTGGACTTACGAGGATGTGTATAACTACTTTGCTCAGTACTTTCCTGAAGAAGCAAAAGTATTTAGGGAACAAGTGAGAGCTGAGCTGTTTGTACTTTCAGTAGTAAGCAAGTCATGCGAATATTTTTTCAGGAAATCGATGGCCGGTCGTTGTTGCTGATGAAACGAATGGACGTTCTTACTAGTCTGAAGTTAAAATTGGGTCCAGCCTTAAAAATTTATAGGCACGTTGTGAAGCTACAGTTTAGGAGAGATGACCCAAAACTATACTGGCTGTAAAATTGAGGTGAAATTTGATTATTTTAATAATTACGGCATGAGACTGATGGCTGCATAGAGGGCAGATTGCACTGAGATATAAGCATGTTTTAATTGTTATTTTTAATATTTACTAGGAACAGTTGATCTAGTAATTACTGGCTATCTGTATCACAGTAATTTCGATCAATAAAAAGTATTAATTGTAAAAATATTTATTTCGAATATATTATAATTGTACAAGTAAATATTATGTTACTTAATTGGATATTTTATTGTAATTAAATACATATTGTCAAAAATACGTGACTATTAAGAAAGACTTGTTTTATTAATATCACATCATCACCTTGACATGTTTGTAGTTACTATCCTTCATAATATAAAGTCATACCTCAAGTTCTGTAGCAGCTTGTTACTACTGTGTGATTAAAATAGAAAATAACTACAATAGCTGTAACAGAAAAACATTTAAAAGACTGTTGCATACATTAACATCTTTTTGAATTATGGTCTATGCACCAGTCTGGAACTGAAGAGAGTATGGCTATATATTATACGAATACTGAATGGGCTTCACCTGATACACATTTATAAATAAGGTTCATCAGGAGAGTCAAACCAAGTTTGAGCAGGGTAAGAAAACTATGCCCATATTCAACTACTTTAATATACATTTTATGAAGAATTATTATCAACATTAGGCCTTAATACTAGACAAATAAAGAAACCATTTGGATACTTAATTTCATTTTTTACTTAGGTTTAATATTCTTGATTTTTTAAAAATGGCTATAATCTATTTTTCACAAAAGAAATGTCTATGTGGTGAATTCTATTGTTTGTTGTTATCCCAATGAACATTATTCCAAAGAAACAAATTTGTGCACTCAACGAATACATCTATGAGTGTCAAAGAACTAGCCTTAGCTGCTGATGTAGGGAAATCGAGTGTGACAAGGAAAAGGGCAGATGAAGGCAAAAGCACTCCCAGCACTGATAAGTTTTACTCTAAAATAGTAAAATCAACCCTCGTAAAACAAAGAGTTTCGGACAGTTGAAAGGACCACTGGTGTGGATGTTGATACTGTGATGAAATTAACAAGTTAAAATATGGGGCAAATCACCACACAATTCTCAGGTTGGGTTTTATACTGTGCTCACTTTCCCTGTCAGTAATTTAAAGCTAGTTAAAATGCTGATGTTCAAAATAAAATGGTTGAATGTCACTTTCTTGCTATTTTATTGAACTGCAATATTATTTAAGCTAGCTCTTGGAAAAACACAAAACTGCTTATCTCAGGTTGGGTTCAGAATTTCACTATACTGCGTGTCAACGAATTTATTAGACAAGTCATAACTTCTAGAGTATTAGGTGTATCAAAATTATATTTGGTATAGGTAAATGGTATAGGGAGAGGAAAGTTTTCGCATATTTTTCACTTTCTGGTCACTTCCGGTTTCACCGGAAATGGCTCCCGTTTCGAATTTTTAAATAGAACACCCTGTATATTTTTGCATATTTGGATTTCTGAGACAATTTTGGATCAGCATGTGACATTTTAAAAACTTATCCATGGCACACTTGACAAAAGTAAATAAATTATTATCTAGTATTTTGCTTAGAAATATTTAACTTATGAGCTTATTTTTAATCCAATCGCAAATAAATTAGTATCGTTAGATTCGCCAAAAAATTCTCTTTTCGGAAAGTGCTTGTCAAAAAAGGGTCGCCATTTGAACAAAAATAGTTGGACAAGAAAACGTGCTTTTGCCAACTTGTCTTATTCCTATCTATCATACTAATCACTCAAACTTTGCGATTGTAATTTTCTGACATCACCTGAGGTCTTTAGATTAGTTTGCGTCTGATCATGGCCACCTAGATGCCATATTAAAACTGGCTCTAAAAAAATCAAGTAGGCTTAAAAACTTTTTAAAATGCCACATTCTGATCCAAAATTGTCTCTGAAATCCAAATATGCAAAAATATACAGGGTGTTTCATTTAAAAATTCGAAATCGGAGCCATTTCCGGTGAAACCGGAAGTGACCGAAAAATGAAAAATACGCGAAAATTCTCCTCTCCCTATACCATTTACCTGTACCAAATCTCATTTTAATACACCTAATACTCTAGAAGATATGACTTGTCTAATAAATTTGTTGGCACCCGGTATTCACAAATTAGTAGCTCATTTTAGATTATTCGTCCTTGAGTAGCTCATATACGCGGTTCTGGTAGATAAAATTTACAATCTGTCAGATGACACCAAAATTTCGCTAGTGCAACAGTGATTACTTGAATGTTTAAAAAAATATCGTGAAGTTAACGAGGAATCGTCAAGTAATTTGATTCTATTATCGCTTAGCAACAAAACCTCTTCATTGTTACAGGGATGACGTAAATAGGACACCATCCATTCCCTTGTTTCTGCTGATTGGAAATCCACCTTTATCCGTTTAATTACTACTTCTCGCATCTCATTACCAATGCATTTAATACTTTATTATTGTATTAAATTGCAATTTCATAAAATAATCTTAACTCTGTGCTTTATTGACTTGGTTAAATATTTTGCACGGCAAACAGAGCCAAGTTGTAGGCTTAAAATCATCTCAATACGTCAATGAGGGATCTTGAAGTTGGACAAACGCCAATAAAGACAGTTGTTGATCTATGCCATGAAAAAAATTGGAATAGACAAAGAAGTGTTAAGTTTGGGTTGTAAGGAATGAAAGTCACTTTTCCGAGTAAATTGAATTTAACATATTGGTTGTTACCCTTTATTTAGGTAAATAGTCAAGTAAGTCATAGCTTTTTTATTTAATCAGATATCAGCACTAGTTCCTCCACTTAAAGGCCAACTGTAGGTATCATTAAAGAACGAAACTGAACACAAACCTTGATTTGTGTTGAAAAATAGTGAAGTAAGTCTGACTTACTCGATTCCCACACTAAACGTTTTCAAGAAGGGATCAAACATGTCGTCGGTATAATAGTGTAGACCTTGTTTCATTGTTGATTGTGTTGAAAATGGATTGGAGCGGCAGCAGTGTTGAAGATAATATAAGTTATGATGGAAACAAAGATTTAAATGGAAATACTTATTTCCACACAATCCACCTGGTCTTTTATATAGTAAAAAACTTGAATATCATGTGGTAATGATCCCGGGTGGAATTGTCACCCCCCTGGATTCAACACTGAGTAGGAAGCATAAAAGGAAACCAAAATGTGGAAGCAAACCCCTCTTAAAAGTTGAGAAATTCAGGTTGGACCTACACTAATACAAGAGGCACAAAAGTTGCATATAAGAAGAATGTAGACTATCGCTGTTAGAAAAAGTGCATTGAACAATTCAATGAAGATGCAAGGAAAGGCATTTTGGAAGATGAGCAATTATGATAGAACAATATGCTCATTTGTGTGGGGTAGTTCATCAGGTGCAGATAAAACTGAAAAGATCACCGGATGGGAGTACAAAAAGGCGGGATTGTGATATGCAGAGTGCAGGAGTGGGTAGACGTGAAAAGGTGTTTCAACTGCTGGGGATCGGGACACGTGGCGAGGAGCTGCAGAGGCCCGAATAGGGACGCCCTGCGCAAAAACTGTGGAAAAGAAAGACACTTGGCGGAAGATTTTAAAGGGGAGCAATACTGCCCCCTTTGCGACAAAACAGGACACAGGGCGGGCACGGCAAGATGTAGTGACTTTAGAGCTGCAATGGAAAAGGCAGTGAAGGCAAGGAACTATGGAAGGCAGCCACTGCCAGTCCATGTATAAGGTTATTCAAATAAACCTAAATCGATGTACTGCAGCTCAACACCTATTAGAAGCAACAGCTGCAAGAAAGGGGAATAGATATAGTTCTAACGACCGAACCAAACATAAATAGTGTTATAAACAGCTGCTACTGCACCCCAAATTGTAAGGTGGAGGATTTTGAAGCCTTTCTAGAGGGACTTGAAGATGATGTGAAGAGACACAGTGGTGAAATTATAATAACCGGGGATATGAATGCCAAATTGCCAGAATGGGGAGGACACACAGATGACAGAAGAGGGACGATATTAACGAAATGGGTGGCGGCAAACAATATGTTGATACTAAATGAGGGGAGTATACCAACATACAGTAACACAAGAGGCCAAACGTCCTTCATAGACATAACATGTGCCACAGAAGGGATAGCGGATAAAATTAAAAGGTGGAAGGTGGAGGACGAAGAAAACCTCAGTGACCATAATAATATCACTTTTGAAATATGGGACGCAGAAACAGAAATCTTAAATGCAGACATAATGGCCTTCGAAGGATGGACAATACAAAACATTGATATAACCAAATTCAAGGAAAGTCTTACGGAAAAGATCAGAGAAGACCTAGTAAGAACGTCAGGGACATGCACAAGAATAATAACAGAGGTGTGCGACGAGACTATCCCAAAACGGAAGAATACCGATGGAAAAAGGAAACAGGTATATTGGTGGACAGAGGAAATTAAAGAAGGAAGGGTTAAATGCATCAAGGCGAAAAGAAAGCTTACAAGAGAGAGGAAGAAGGTAGGAGGAGACCAACAGGTACAAAGAGTGCTAGAAGCAGAATATAAAGATGCCAGAAACAACCTAAGACTGTTGATCAAAAGATCCAAGGAGCAGAAATGGAGGGAGCTCTGTGAAGATGTGGAAAACGACCCATGGGGAATGGGATACAGAATTGCGACTAAGCGACTAAAGATTCCGAGCCCTCCAGTAGGGAAAGAGATTATTAAAAAAGCGATCAAAAGCCTGTTCCCAAAGCATGCGGAAATAACTTGGAGAACGATGTTACCACAGAGAGAACAAATAAGACCTGTCACGGGAAACGAGATAAAGGAGGCAGCTAGACGTATGAAAAATTGGAAAGCTCCTGGGGTAGATCAGATCCCAGCTGAAGTGGTCAAGTTGGTGGTTGAGACCGAGCCGCAATATATGGTGGACGTAATAAATCGCATATTAACAGAAGGAGAATTCCCGAGTGAGTGGAAGGTCGCAAGAGTGGTGTTGTTAAAAAAACAGGGAAAGGAAGAGGATGATCCCACTGCATGCAGACCGATCTGCCTGTTAAATACAATGAGAAAATTAACAGAAGCGGTGATAGCCGCAAGGCTGTATGCAGAGCTTGAAGAAGGGGGAGGGCTGTCAGATAGACAGTATGGCTTCCGCAAAGGAAAATCAACCATAATGGCGGCTGAGCGTGTAAAAGAGATCGCGGAAGGAGAGATGAGAAAGACACGGAAGACGAGAAAGCTATGTGCGTTAATCACGGTGAATGTGAGGAATGCCTTCAATACAGCTAGCTAGAGACACATCATACAGTCAATGAAGAGAAAAGGAATATCGAGGGCTATTATAGAAATTACAAAATCATACCTACATAATAGATATATAGAAACAGGAGAAGGGGAGAGGCGAAAGGTGACTGCGGGGGTTCCGCAGGGATCAGTCCTGGGACCGCTACAATCAAAGCCTACGCAGATGACCTGGCGGTAGTGAAAGGAAAAACCAAAGAGGATATTACGAGTGCAGGCAATACGTCATTAACTTGAATTAAACAGTGGATGGAAGATATGGGCTTAAGCCTGGGCCCCTGAAAAGACAGAGGCGGTTATACTGTCGGGTAGGAAAAAGTATGGCGATATCCAATTCGAACTGGGTGATCGAGTAATTATCCCCCAAGATACAGTTAAATACTTGGGAATAGTTTTTGACAAAAGGATGAGCTTTGGACGACACCTACAGATGGTAACGGAAAAAGCCAGTAAAACCGTCACAGCTCTTGCTAAAATAATGCCAAGAGTAGGAGGGGCATCCGAGGCAAAGAGGCGGATAGTAGGGTCGGTAATACACTCAACACTACTGTATGGGGCAGAAGTGTGGCACAAGAGTATTACAGTGAGCAAGTACATGGGGATGATCCAACGTACGCAAAGGAAGATGGCCCTCAGAAAATTGTAGAAAATTCGAAATGATCAGTCTCCACGAGATCAGAGGGGAAGAAACAGGCTGTTGTTGATCACATTAGTAAGTTATCAGCCTACCAAGATCATTATATACGGAAGGACAATCTAAATAGGAAAGTCCTAACCTGAACTTAACATCAGCAAGATGTATAAGCTTTTATACAGGATGTTTACGGTCTTCTCTGTATCCTTTCAAGGGGGATAGTACACCTCAAAAGAAGTCAATGAACCTTAGTAAAAGTTCTTTCAATATTTATATCAAATGATTAATTTGTTTTTTTCTATAGCAAATGTTAAAAGTGCGCTTTAATTGACTCAATACAAAAGGTCAAGTGTTATTTTAACAGCAAGGGTAGATAAAGTAGCACTTTAACATCAAGGGTAGATAATAGCTATTTGTGCAACAAGTGCTAAAAGTGGATGTTTATGCACAAAATATGAAAATTATGAAACGAAGCCGAAGGCTGAGTTTCATAACATGTCTCGTGCATAAACCACTTTTAGCACGAGTTTGCACACAATATTTTTTCTACGACCTTAAATTTACTGTTATTAATCCATAAATGTCGATTTAAGAAAGGTTGCCATTTATGACAGTTATAATTTATGTCATAGTAAAGAGATGGCCTTGACGTGCAGGTGACTGTTTCTGCAGCCGGTAGTTGTCACATTTTACTTTATTACCATGTCTGGCTCGACGTACATACGACTCTTTATACTCTGTAAGGCCATTGCGACTTTCAATTTTCAAATAACATAAAAATAATAAAATTTTTAGCTAAACAAAGGTGATAGTAAAGGTTAATTATTGATGACAACTTTACCTGTCAAACAAACTTAATAACAATTGGACAATGCTAATTAAGTAGTAGATTACTAGATTTTAAAATACATTAATCGTTTGATATAAATATTAAAAGAACTTTTACTAAGTTGTTTTAAGGTTTATTGACTTCTTTTGAGGTGTACTATCGCCCCTTAAAAGGATACAGCAAAGACTGTAAATACCCTGTATTGAATTTACTAAAATAACATTAAACGAGTGCATTACTACAGGCATGTCTTTAATACTGAATTTAACCGGCATTTCCATACACCACCAAAAGATACATGTAAGAGATGCGACGAGAACCTACCAGGTGTGCTGAATTGAAGAGGACCTAGAAAAAAAACGTGACCTACAAGTGCAGCATAGATGTAAGGAAAGCCAAAAAAGTTCAAGATGGTTTAAAGAAAGATGCACTAATGGCTAAAAACAATGAAGAGAGCGTTTGCATTCTTACCTTTGACATTTGAAAATATGTATGTGCACAATTTGGGAATACATAATCATGTACATCAGGGATAAATGTATTGCCTAAGTAAATCACAACGCTCATGCAAAAAGACGGCAGAGTAGTAGAGGTGATTGACCATAAGTTTATGGTCTCTAGACACTCTCACCCAATGATGCCGATTATGGACTAATAGAAAAACAAGCCAAAATAGGAACAGTAATTTTTCCTGAGCTCTGGTACGAGGTAATGAAAACAACAAGGGAAAACAAGTTTTTGATAGTAATTACAGATGCAACCAGAAGACATCCTGTCTACAGGGTCCCTTAAGAAGTCTATCAATAGCCAGAGGAAGAGCAGATACAGAGCCTGTAAACTGGTTAAGGATTCAAAAGCTAGATCCAGATCAATATGCTGTTCAAATTTTAACACTTGACCTATACAATGGTGCAGATTTCTGTACAGCCAACCTAATATTGGTAAACACTGCAATCAGATCAGCTTAAAGCATCATAAAAAGGGATGTGGACGTGAATGTAATGCTCCTGTCAGTGGTGGATCTAGATTATACTATTAAGGTTGCCAAATTTAATTAGACACATTTAATGATAGTACACGCTTTATTGCGCAGTAGTGAGGTTATTGCTGAAATAAATGACATGCTTTTTGAACTGTGTAGTTTATCGTTGCTTTCATAATTTTCATTGATATATGTATATCAGACTATAAACAATTTTGAAAAGAAGTGCCCGTAACGGTATTTGAACTCAGTTCCATAAACTAACACACAAAATGTGCATAACATTTCCACTAAACTACAAAGACTACCTTTGCAATATTTTCAGAGCCAGATGCTAACAACAAACATTTGTATTAGATACAAGCAAGATTTAAATCCTTCTTGATATATAAAAATTTCTATCCGAATACACTTTGCACATATACCTAGACAACTGTGTTTTGCTAAGTAAATTGAAACTTATAAAGAACGAAGGTGTTGTAGGTCATCTAAGAGTCTGTCTCATATAATACTTAATTACCTTGTCAGTTCAATCACAAGTAACACCACTTTTAGTTTGCATTGATGATGTTACACAAATAAAATATAACACACACATGCAAACTGGATGGCCCACTGATTGAAAAAAACTTGGCAAGAAAACCCAGACAGAAGTTCGATTTTGGAATCTACAAATAATGGAAACCCCCCGCTTCACTCAGGTAATTAAAGAAATGAAAAACTATAAATTCTCGGTCTCAGTCAAACGCGATGGAATGGCAATGGAGACTATACAGCTATAACTGGAGAGACCTTATACTCAGAAAACCACTAAATGAAAGAGACTCAAAAATGGAGAAAATTTAAAAAGCCTAAAAAGGAACATCACCAAGAAAATGAAGCAAACAAACGAAAATGAAGTTACCTTGACCAAGAAATGAGAGACAAGAAAGGGAAGGAATGACTAACACAAGAAATCGGGAACAAGATTGAACAACAACGCCGCATCAAAGCACATATAAATTCCTCAAAAAAACATATGAGGAAAACTTTGAATACAGACGAAAGTACAAAGAAATAATCATTGTAGTTAAAATAAGTGTGAGATAAACAAAGTTGGGTAAATGAGCTAACCTGCACAGCAGAACTAACACTAGACAATTATATGGAATTACAAAACAAATAGCAAACAAAAGTTTCATTCACAAACGTTAATCATCAAAAATAAAGGTTTAAAACTGTAGGTATACTGAAAAAGAGCAGTTGGAAAGGTGGCACAAAGATTTTACTGGGATACTGGACAAACCAACAGAAAACTCAAATATAGTGGGAGAACAGCAGCCAATACAGAAAATATTTAGAATTATCTACCAACTAAACCAGAAATTAGACAAGCCATTATTATGTTTATTAATGGCCTACCTCCAATTGGAAATGGTTGCCGCTTCTGTTAAAACTTTATAAATCTATTCATAGGGACGGACTGGTCCCCATATCTCTCTTTATGGTTTCTTTAAAGTTGGTATGAGTTTTTACCTTCTCCACACTTTTCGATCTGTTACTTTCTTCTTCCAGTTTTGAACTTCTATTCTTCTTACGTCATCTAACACTTCACCTCACCATCTTGTTTTTGGTCATCCTTTGTATGATGTTTCAGTTGGCGTCCATTCTATAGTTGTTTTAATTGCCCTTTCTTCATCTGCTCTGCTGATATGACCGAATCATCATAGTATTTCAGTATTTCATAATTGACTTTAGGTCTATATTAGTTTTCATCTGTTTTCACAGGTCCTAGTATTGTTCGTAGTCTTCTTCGCTCCCAAATTCTCATTTGCTCTTCTTCTCTAGTTGTATTCTCTCCTTTACTTCTACCACTATTATTTGCGCTGTTTATTAACACTCCTAGATATTTAAAGAAATCTACTTCCTCAAAGGTATATTCTCCTTTGTGAAAATCTTGGTTTGTATGTGATTTTCGTTGGTATCTCAAATATTTCGTTTTCTTTGTACTATTATTAATCCCTTTTAGTTTCTTTTCCTATCTTCCAGAATGGTTCTTTTAGTTTTTCTATGTTCCTTGTCACTATCATTACATCGTCAGCATATACAATTATTTATTCTTCCCAATTTCTTTATCAGTCGTTTTTATTATGTTTTCCAACATTATATTAAATAAAGTTGGTGACAGTGCGTCCCCTTATCTGATGCCTATACCTGTAGTGAATGGTTCAGATCTTCCTTTAGTTGTTTTAATTATCGCCATGGTTTCAGTTAGTGTCATTTTTGCGAGTTGTATCAACTTTTGCGGTATATTCAATCTCTTCACATCTTCCATTAGTATTTCCCAATTAACTTTGTCAAATGCATTTTAAAACCAATGAAGAACATATAGAATTGCACATTGAGTTCATAACATTTTTCTAACTGAATCCACATTGATAATTGCCTATTTGTTGTTCAGTGCATTTGTTCAATTGTTTATGAACCATTGTTAGAATTTTGTACGTGACATTTAATAGCGATATAACTCTGTAGTTGTTGCAAATTTTTGGATCTCTTTTCTTATATATCGGCTGGATTAATCAAGTCCTCCATTCACCTGGCATTCTGTCTATTACCCATAATTGTTTTAGGTCTAAATTCTTTGTTGCAGCTTATCTCCACCTTTTTTGTTATTTAACTGTGCATTCTATCAGTTCAAGATGATTTGACCCTTTTTATATTTTCATATTTGGTACTTCCATTCTCGTTCTTTATTCTTATTTTTATTCTGTTTGTGTTCTTGTTTTTTATATTCGTTCTTCATTATCTCTACTATTTTTTTCCATTCCCCATTATTTGTTCTAGCCATTGTTTTTTATGCTTTTCTTTGTACATTCCAAGTCTTAATTCTTGAAGTTGTAATAAAAATTGTTAAGCTTGTCCTCGAATAATAACAGATGGCTTACACCCAATTATTCAAGGTTGGATTTTAGAAAAATTCCCAGATACATGGAAAAGGGGTTAATTATCGCACTACCAAAAAAATAACCACACTGTCATAAATAGCGAGAAGAATCACCTGCCGAAATATAATCAATAAATTAATTGCTCAAATATTGCTGTCAATAAAAGGACACCTACAGCCAAAGCTGAGGAAAGAACAAGGATGTTTTCAGACCACATTGTTCATGTATAGAATAAATAAACATACTTTGTTTCATAATAGAACAGTTCTGTGAGTGGCAATCCCCATTATATCAGATTTTTCTAAATTTTGAAAGCGCATTTGACTGCCTCATCCAAAAGTTAGTCTGAAGAGTACCTCTAGAAAAAGGAGTGTCAGAAAAAATTGCCAGGCTAATAAAACAATTACCTATATTATGGTACTTGTAGAGAAGCTGACGAGGGTAAAGCAGGCAAGCCCATACATACTACAAATGGAGTGAAACAAGCGTGCATCCTTTCCGTTCCTCTCTTTAATCTTGTGATAGATCCTGTCATGACTAAAGTGAATAGTGTACCACAGGGTATAGTATGGACTTCCACAAACGACTAGAAGATTTATATTATATTGATAGCATCTGTCTGCTGATGCATGCTGTAATGCCATGAATAACAAACTTCATTGTCTAGGACAACAAGCAGCCAAAGTGGGACTTAAAATCAAAGGAAAACTAAAGCAATGCATATACACAGCCGAATAGATTGATTTGTTAGCATCAAAAAATTGAGAAAGATCAAAAAAGTAGGAAATATATTTATTTCTCCTATACTTTGTTATAAATAAATGCAACTTCTGTAATTCAATTTTAAAGACTATGCAAATGTATGTGATGGTCTAACAACTTAGCAGGTGCAAGGACCGTCAGAATGTATTTTTTCTACAACGCCTGCTAAAAGTACGTTTTTTACCAATCGCTTGTCGAACTAAAAAAGACATATTATAAATCAGCGTGCTGAAAGTAGAATCAGCTGGTTACTTTTAGGTAAATTAACAGCTGATTTTGAATTTACGGGTTTTAAACTGAAAGCAAGGTTATAAAGTTATTCTAGTTACTTCTTTCATGAGGGGTAAAGTGTTTTTTAAATAATTAAAGCATTATTGAATAATAAATAAAATAAAATGTGTACCATTATAATTACCTTTGATAATTAACTTTGACAATTACCGGCTGCAGAAATAGTCACCTATGCCGGCTACTTATCCATGGCCATTTTTTTACTAGAACAAATTGTAACTGTCAAGAATGTAAACCTTTGTTAAATTGATATTTACGGATAAAAAACAGTAAATTTAAGGTCGTAGAAAAAATTTTGTACGCAAACTCCTGCTAAAAGTGTTATTGTACTCTGACATGTTATGAAAGTCATCCTTCGGCTTCACTTCATAATTTTGTCTCGTGCACTAAACATTCACTTTTAGCACTTCTATCATAAATGTTTTTGTTTATAGAAATTCACTTTACAACTAACCTCTTTAAATCGATCACAATTCCCAAACAGTCACATCAATTGTATTCATTAGATATTTTATACTTTCAAGTTGAAAGTAGATGTAGTATTGAACCTTGTATTTACTACTTGTCAAAGTTTTTAGATAAAAAAATATATTAGGTAAAATAAGCCTAATATTTGACTCATGTTCCTGATCGCACCGATCCAGCTGGAAATAAAACTTCTCATAATAATTGCTTAAATCTACAGTTGCACCAAATTATTTTTAATAGATTCTTTGTTTTTATCTCCTTTCAGTATACAGCATGGTTCAGAATAGTTTGCAAAAAACTGTTATTATCAAATGGTGACATAAAAAAAAAATGAAAGACCAACTAATATAGGCAACCCGTTTAACACTGTTGGCAACTTTTAGAAAATTTCAATTTGACAGTAGCAGTGGCGTTCCATATATTATAGAAAGCTACTTACCTGAAACAATTCAAAAGTAAATAACTTTGCTCTGATTAGAACTGTTGATGCAAAGGAAATATACTACACTACGAATGTCAATGCTCAAAAATGTTAAATCAGTGCTTGCATACAATACAATCAATTCAGACTGTGTACTCCTGTACATTATGCGTGGATGTAATCAGTGCCGTTTTAGTTTCTAAATATACATCAACTTTCTGCACTAACATTTTCATGCAGCTACTATTAATCAAATCCTTTTGTTGCAAAATTTTTGGATCACATGGTGTATTTCACAAACGCAAAAGTTATTAAAGTGCCACCTTGGTTGATTGAGCTGTTTAAATGTCCAAGTTTATTTAATGCAAAAACCTCGGATACTTTTAATCACTGCAAGAAGCAGCTCAATATATTGTGTTCAAAAAATATATTTTAAAAATATCAAAATTATTTAAAAACAAAGAAACTGAGAAAAACAAAACTGCAATTCCAAACTGAAATCTCACTTTTGTATATTGCTTAAACATAATTTTAGTTTCCGTCCAGACCCTATAACATCATCATATTTTCAGCAACAGCCAAGTTGAACAGGAAGTTTTCTATAGCCAAATTAAACTTCTTAGCTCTAAGGATCTCCAGTGTGATAACCTGCTTATTTTCGGCCGTTTTAACTGTCGCTAAGGATTTTAAATTTGCAAGCAACTCCTGCGTTTTGCTACTTATGTCAGCAATAATTTGCTCTTCTGTGGTTTCAACATTTTCCGCAAGCTGCACTAGGAATGTCGCTAGTTCCTTGTGTATTTTTGTCATTGTGAACGTTTCTGTAAGTAGGAATAAAAACTGGATGTTACTCAAACAATTTAAACTAGTTACCTTTTGCTTGAGGCGATATGGAAATTTCGTGAGAACTTAAATTGACATGCAAATCGTAAAATTCTGTCGACAAAGTTGGCTTGCTGCTAGTGGTTCCGGCTACAAAAAATATCTTTCCCTAAAATTGTAAATTATAAAATCACTGTTATTGTAACTCGAGTTCAGCATTTGTTTATACTTACTCGCGCATCTAACATATCGTCAATATGTGGATACAAATAGTCATTAGGATTCCGATTTGGCATTAATTTGCTTAGAGAAAACAGTCCCTACAATAATTTATACCTTAGTATTCATTGTGGCTACAAATACAATCCAAGGCCAATTCCCTTCATTTTTGCTTTTAGTTGCGGCTTCTTGAGAAACATGATTATGTTCGGCTCTCTTTTCGCTTTAAACCCAGGGAAATTGGTCTCAGATTCTGTTTTTCATTATCATACTCATACAAACCTTCTGTAATTTTCTTAGATTTTGATGAAAAACTAATATTCGCTTCTTCAATAGCAACCCGGTATAAATTAATATTATTTCAAGTCGAAATGCTTTGATCATTTCTAGAAATAAGAAGGATTAACCGGCTGTGTTTAAGTGCAAAAATCAGCAACACCTTTAATATATGAAACCGAACGAAATCGCTTGAAGTTATACGTTACTAACGTTCCATTTTCTTGTACAGATAATGAGCCTTGCGTGAAAATGATCAAGTAAAGCTTCACCAACTCTACGGAATCTTCAGTCTTTTGGTACTTTTTTATTAAAATGCTACAGAGTGTTTCATATTTGTTGGGGTCGTAGTCGGCAGCAATTAAACAAAGGGCCAGTTGTCTTCCTTTGATTTCAAAGTGGTGTACATAAAACCATTCCTGGGACCGTAGGTATCGAAACATGCTGGATTCTTGAGAAGTAAATGTTTTCTTGAGCAGCACGGACTTCTGTTCAGCTGATATCGTTGGGAATGTCCATATTATTAAGTCTTGCTTATTGTGTCCTTTCTCTGAAAATGATATAGGTTAGTGCATTTTCTGAATACAGTACTTACTAGTACTTACGTATTATATGGAATGAATTTAATTGTGTAACGGTATCCATTAGGCCAAATATTATCAAGAAATAATAATTTGCCCTTGAAAATTGATACACAGTGGATTGTGTTATAAAAAAACACCAGTTAAATTATCTTCTTACATACAAATGTTTAACTTTTTTACATTTAGTTTGCAACAATAAAACATTTAGTATACTTTACAAAAATATGTTAACCTAACTTTGTACTGCTTCCCAAAAATGGAGCATTATTTAAAATGTAGTTGGCCATATCAATATGAGTGGACACTAGACCTAAAATCGAAAGTGTTGCAATACCAAGTATGGGTTTTCCATTTTTACAATAACAATATTAAAGCATTAAGGTGTTCGATTTTATCAACGTAATAAATTCAAAAGAATAAGTTGTGACTGATTATAAGATTAGGTATTATTATTATTATTATAATTACGTAGCATCCACAATTATATATTTATTTTTCCCTTAAATTTTACCGGGGATTCCCACATGTTAGATATAGTCATACAGTACAATTTTTATAAGCGAAAAAACCGAACCAAACTGAGCAGATCCCATAGGGGTAACTAGCTTGTAGTTCAGACCTTCCTCACAGTGTCGTCTGCCTCTCCGCCGTCCGCCCAGAAAAGTATAAGCACTGCATCCCACACTTACAAGCTATGCTGTTGGAGATTTGGCAACGCTGCTGCTAGGCCTATTTTTGTACTATTTATTTATGAAAATGTCTGTCCAAATGTGGCGCGTGATTAAATATTAATATGTTGGACTGCTCTAAGTTTGAAACAATACATTTATTTATATTGCTGTACTGTTCGTGATTTGAAAGTAAAATTGCTGCTAGTATTTATGGGTTTTTATTAAGTATTACACTGAAATATAACCAAGGTAAGTAACAATCTAACCTCATTTTTAGCGAATTTCTTGTATTACTTTTAATTTTATATTTAGAATGCCACGAAGACGCTGTGTTACAAACTTTAAAATAATTACAGAAATGTTCTTTTGTCCATGGGCTACATAGATTAAGTTGTTTTATTTTTATAAATATACTGTTACATGTTTCCATTACTTGAGTATGTAAATAAATGTCACAAGTACAGTCGCTTTTAAAAATGTGTTATACAGAGACAGTTGTAAGTTTATTGGTGGTTGTGTTTTTACTCAACAAAGGTTCACACTGTATCATTAACTAAGCAGACTGTTACAATTTTATTGAGTATCTATTCGATCTTAAGGTATACGCTACTCAGTTCGTATTTCGCGTATTTCTACTTTTTGGCCTTGTAGCGCAGAGTTTTATAAGTTCGCATTTGTTTTAGGAGCGAACGGCATGAAGCGTTAATAGAAAGTTTCGGTGAATTTATAGACTGCAGTTTGGTTTGTTTTGGGTGATGTTTGCCTGCGTCTTTTGGGGCGGATTCGAACTCCCGAAACATTTATGAGGAAACTTTAGTTCCACGCCAGTTTCGGCGGATCTCACTCTGCCGAGTGTTCGCACGTGCCTGAAAGATCCAGGGTGAGTAGGAAGTTTTCTTCGAACTGCATTTAATTTCACTTGTATTCTATCGTAAACTCTTTTTCCCCCTTATAGCAGTAGTTATACTAGTGCATGTTCTATACCAGATTTTTTGTTTCATTTTTTTAGACAAATGACATTATTTTTAAAGTCTTTGTTTTCAAAACACTCATTTTCTAACCAAAACCCATTAAAAATACAAACATATTTTCTAGACCAGATTTTTTAAAAACGCATTTTTTTAGCATAGCAGTTCGATTTTTAAGTTTTTATCGTTGAAGTTTATAAAAACTAACAAAAATTAGGATTTTAACTCAGATTTTCAAACGTAGAAGTTTTTTTCACCCCAAAAACCCATGAAAATCGATCCATTTTGTCTAGACCAGATTTTTTAAAACGCGTTTTAGAGGGAAAATGGGTTGTTTTTAAATTTCATCCGTTGAAGTTTTCGAAATTCCTGAGACAATTTGAAACCAAAATAAACACCCCTCTTTTCTACCCATTTTTGTTTAATTTCTTTAGCTAAATAGTCTTGTTTTCTCACATCATTTTCAACTAAAAAGTGTCATTTTAAAAAATCTGGTCCAGCTTTTCAAACATAAAATCAGACTCATTTACCTAAACAATGGAAATTTACAATCTCTGATGGATCAGTTTAATAAAACTCTCATTAATATAGGTAAAGAGTATAATCAACTTAGAAGAATAAAGATACCATTAATACTGACTGAACAAGATACAATCAATTTTGAAAATGAAACTGTTTGTCATATTTGCAGAAACGAAATTCAAGGAACAAAGGTAAGAGATCACAATCACATAACTGGCAAGTATAGAGAAACAGCGTGTAATAATAGTAGATTATGTTATTAGGAGTAAAAGTGATACTTTATGTGGCGAAGCTGAAGTTTATTTAGCCGAACGTAAGTGAGGCAAATAATTCAGCTAAGCCACATAAAGTCACTTTTACTCCGAATAACATATACTATTTTATCCGCAAACGTATTCAGGTAAATTTCAGGCTAGCACTGTACCCCTGCGCCAACCCCTGTTGTTCAGATAACGCGCAACTGTAATGATATATGAACATACTGAATCACCCGTGCTAATAGCACACGGCCACAGCAGCTGTCACACCATAACCCACGGCGACAGATGCTCCGATCCGCTGCTTAAAGGTTTATTTAAATTAAAACTTTTTCGTACTTTTTTGAAAATAAAAACCGGCCTACGAACTAATTCTAAAAATTAGCAAAATTTTAAGCCATCATACAATTTAATCGGTCCAGTATCTTCGGAGGAGATGGCGAACAAACATAGAAAGAAAGAAAGAGAGCAATCATTTTGTGTGCTTAGGCAGATAAAGTACGCAAAAGTCGCTATTTTGTCTGCTTAGGCAGATAAAGTGACACTTTTACCTTGTCAATAAAGACAAATAAGTTGTCACTTTTGTGACGTTTGCGGATAAACGTAATTTAAATTTAAAATTACCGAAGTTTGTTCCAATATATATTCACAATTTGAAATACGATTCAAAATTATTTTTGAGATGGATACTAAAACTGAGAAACATTCACACTCAAAAAAATTCCAAATACAAGCGAAAATTATATAACATTTTCTGTAAAAGTGGTTGTTGATCAATATAAACAACGATATAATTATTCAAGATGTAAAAAATGTAAAAAAGAATACAAAAATCAAATTGTAGAGAGATGTTGTAATTCAAAAACGTTTGTTAAAACAAAAGGTGAAATGAATGACGTTCTATTAGAACTCAAATTTATCGACACATTTAGATTCATGAATCAATCTCTCGATAAACTTGTAAAAAGTTTATTAGACGTAAACAATATTTTATGGGCCAGGAGAATAAAACGATCGTCCGTAAATACGCCTGCCCGGTACCAGTCTAAAATGTCTTGGACTGATAGAGTCGAAAAGTTTTCCATGATAGCTTTTAGAGCGAACACGAGCTAACAAGGCAGAAAGCGACGTAGGAATGGGCTAACGCTCCACTAAAATTTTAAAGTTTCAACCTCGGGACCCCCACTCCACGCTAATGACAATGCAATATACACCACGACTTTTAGACGTCACAAAATGCTTTTTCAAGGAAACGCGCTTTTAAACAGAAGAAAGCGGACATGAATCAGCCTGTTTTCTAAACACACAATTGAGCACCCCGCCGCAAGCAATACCGTTAGCGTTTTGCTCGACTACGATGCAGTATTCTTTTTCCAGGAAACGACTCGTTCTAGAAGGCATTTACAAAATTCAAACGACTCCTACATAAACACGCCGCTTTGCTCAATTAAAATTTTATCTGTAAGCTAACGGCACAACATCGTAATACATCAGGCGCTTTTAAATTTTAATTTTAACTGCACGCTTGTGTAATTATTTCATTATCGAGCCTGAATTGACTATAATCGATTTTGAAATATCAGCTCGAGGCCGTGTTAGAAGTTGCACACATGTTAAAAATACACAAAAATCAAGCACCCACAAGGAGGCATTCAAAAAACAGTAACTTAATAATGTTAAAATTCTCACTTATTCGACAAACTTTTGAAAAACATGTTTCGGTAATAAACTCATGCTGAAACGCGTTAAAAGCAAGAGTTCTCCGTAGCTCTGTGGATGTGGTGCCTGGGTACTGGCCAGACAACTAGGGTTCAAATCCGACTTGAGGCCAGCGTAAAAAAGCTTTTTTAAATTAAATAAATGCGAACGAGAGAGAACAGCTGCGAGGAGTGAGACCGAAGACTTCGGCGTGACGTAATCAAATCCAAAAATGGCCGCCACGGATTTTGCGAATTAAAATAAATATTCACATGTGGTTAATTATTATATGTGTAAAATCAAATTTCTGTAATTAAAATCGCGGATTTAATTAGGGCATTTATTTAGAGCATCTGATTCGCGGTTTAATTAGAGCATTTGATTCGAAGTTTAATTGGCGGTTTAATTGGATCAATCAATTTAATCGATTATTTTAATTGACCCAATTAAAAACAAAATGGCCGCTATAGTGCCCACTGTTCTACTAATATCCCTTGTTGTGGTGTTAAAGATAACTCTACTCATTTTAGAATTTACCCAGAGAAATGGAACAAGACAATTTTAAAATAGTATTTTAGTTTAGCCTACAATCAACAAAGACAAGTAGCTCAGAAGGCATTTGATACATGGCAAAGTGCATCTAGTCTAACATTTGAATATAATCCTAGTAAACCAGATATGTATTTTTATTTCATTTTCAAATAGACCATTTCAGCATAGTAATAGTGCATATGAGATTTATCTCGATTAAAAGGGTAAATTAAACACAACACGCCCTGTATAACCACTGCTCTTTATTTTCACGAGTTTTCAGCTACAAGTCAAACCCCAGAATGAATATTTGAACAGAAATCTCGATACTAATAACTTCTCGTTTTTATGAGGTTTTACATCACTAAACAAAACAGTCGGGGTGTGAACGCCGCCTCGCCCAATCAGCCGCAAGGAATTTGGAATTCGTCTCGGCCTTGCAGTCGGACCCCGAAAAGGTCGTCAGGGTTGATTTCCATTGCCCTCGATAAAAATCCACAGAAATGCTCACACGGCCAACCTGATGCTTGAATTCGTTCTCGAATTAACCATCACCCAGGATGTCGTCCTCCTCGTATTTAACTACCAAACTACCTGTAATGGAGAAACAACTCTGCAGCATCGAGTTTTACTCCTAAAGACAACAGCAATCAACTTTTCATACATTCCATAATCATCACAACATCAATAACATATCAATAAAGCGATTTTCTATTCAATATTCACATCCAATACCCAGCTTTTCGTCCTGCAAGGTGCTTTGCTTTCAACAGTAAGATCTTTTCTCTTTTGTCCTGTAAAGCGTTGTGCTTTCAACAGTTTGTCCTGTAAAGCGTTATGCTTTCAACAGTTTGTCCTGTAAAGCGTTATGCTTTCAACAGTTTGTCCTGTAAAGCGTTAAGCTTTCAACAGTTTGTCCTGTAAAGCGTTATGCTTTCAACAGTTTGTCCTGTAAAGCGTTATGCTTTCAACAGTTTGTCCTGTAAAGCGTTAAGCTTTCAACAGTTTGTCCTGTAAAGCGTTATGCTTTCAACAGCAACCCGAAACATTTTTTTGAGGTCATCCTGCAAAGCGTTGTGCTTTCAGCAGCCCTCGTATAATCAACAGCAACCTTGCAAAGCGTTATGCTTTAAAACATTGCAAAAAGCAATACTACTATTTCCATTCACAAAGAATACCACCGTAAAGCGTTCTGCTTTCAACGAATTGGTTTCTCATCAGTTTCACAGCAAGCAAAAATGCTCGAAAGTTTCACAGCAAAAATATTTTTTTTTAATCGGTATTACAGCAAGCAAAAATGCTCACAAGTTTCACAGCAAGAATTTGTAATCAGTCTCACAGCAAGCAAAAATGCTCACAAGTTATACAGCAAGAATTTTAACAATGCTCAGAATTTTCACAAAATGCTCACACAATTTTAACAATTCTCAGAATTTTCACAAAATGCTCACAAAATTTTAACAATGCTCAGAATTTTCACATTTATTGTTTTGTTGGTTCTTCTAGTCTTATCAAATCGTCGCTTAGAATAATCTGCTTGTTTTTTTGTACGCTCGTATGCCAGAGCTCGGTCATTTTCCAAATTAGTATTAGTTTCTTTTGGCAACATAAATTCTGTCAAGGATCCTATTTCAGGTAAACTACTGTTTTGACCGGTTAGTAAGTAAATAGGTGAAAATCTAGTATTTAAAGCTACTCGCAATTTAGAAACACTGGTCGACCATTCTGACTTATTTTGAATTTCTGTCCTTAATAAATCTAGTACTGCTGAAACATATCTTTCCACCTGTCCGTTGCCACGGGGTGTACTTTTTGCTATAAGATGTTGCTTGATCCCTAATTTTGTCAACAATTCTTTCACAGTTTTATCAGTAAAATTTGTGCCTGGATCAGAAATAAGTCGTTTAGTAGTTCCGAAAATATTAACATAAATTTGTAACACATTATTCATTTCCAAAGAATCGGCATTTTTTGATATTTAGTAAAAAACCTGCTTCGGCTAACGCACGCAAAACACATTCTAATTTTCCCAACCTTTCTGAAATGGTGTCGCACGGAACTAATAAATCGTCGAAATACACAAAAACATCTTTATCTTTTAATTCTTTTAACCGATCGATCTGATCATCAATCCGCGGCAGAGGAAAACGGTCATTAATTGTTATTCGATTAAGTGCTCTAAAATCAACACGGACCGGACTGGCGTATGGCGAATTGCTCTCACGAATTATTCCATTTTTTTTTTAAGAGGTCCTCTACGATAGTTTTGACTTTTTCTTTCTCGCACGTAGCCATTCGATAAGGGTTGTATCTGACAATTTTGTTTTCCTTGAGCCGAATAGACAGCTTAGCGGTTTTTATGGCTTTGGAAGAATTACCGGTTGTGAAAATGTCACAGAAATCGCTCAAAAATTTTAGTAAATCAACCATATCTTTGTCTTTTAATGGGGTATTAATTAATTCAGGTGAAATTGAAATTCGATTAATATTCTTAACGACTGATTCAAAATTATCCTCAAAGCAAAGTCGAGTTCCCTGCGAATCGGTACAAGTCTTCACACCTTTATAATTTAACAAATGACGCCCTAGAATAACATCTGGTGACATTGCGGAGTCATCCACAACATAAAACACAACCTCAAAGGCGGTACCATTTTTTTTTTTCAATTAGTAAGGAAGTTTTTGGGTGGGTCGGAATCAAGTTACTACCAATGCCTTTTAATATAACGTAACTTGGTTCCAAATGGCAGTGCAACTTCTTGAATATTTTTTTCTGAAATAAGACTGCATTCGGCACCTGTATCAATGAAACAATTAACATTTAAATTTTGAATTTGGAAAATAGTAGAAAAATCTTTGTTCAAAGTGACAAAAATAATTCACGCCTAGTCAAATATTAAGTTTGCGGTTAGAGCCAGTCAACTTTTTATCACGCCTCTCCTTTGCAAAACAGTTGTCACTATTGTGCCCAAATTTACCACAAAAATCACAAACAACAGGATGAAGAGTCATTTTTTTTAAGAGTCGCTTGTCGAGGCTTTTAAATTTAATGATTCGCGACAATGGCGACTTAAATGACCGGGTTTGTTACAGTTATAACAGAGCTTCATTGACTTGGAATCTTTTGTTTCAGAGAACTGATATGATAGCTTGTTTGACAGATTTTCGCCTTTAAATAGCTTGTAATTGTCAAGCAAACGCAACAAATCAGGGATTGAATGAACGTTGCTGTTAAAAGCTGCAGGTTTTACATGAACATCTTTTATGTCGCCAATTACAATTTCTAATATTTGGTCATCAGATAAATGAAAATTCAAAGTTTTTAAAAGAGTGACCTTTTGTCTGGCATACTCACAGTAAGTCGTAGCTGCATCACTCGAATACAAACTGGCCTTGGACAATTTTTCGCTTACATTCTTTTTCGGTGGATAAAAATTCTCAAAATCTGCTTTGAACTGCGTCCAATTTTTGATCTCCGGTTCCCACGCAGAAAGCCAATCTCGCGCTTCTTCGACCAACCCACTGGAAGCTCGTGCAAGCTGTTCAACTTCGGTCCTAATTTCTCGATTTCTTGACACCATTTTACCGTCATTATTTACCATTGTATCGAACCATGGAACGGCAGTGACAGGAATAGGAACTGCTGGACGATGCGAATTCTTCTTGGTTTCCTTCAAAGTTTCGGTCAAAATTTGCGTTAATTGTTCCATTTTTACACACAACTCGAACTATTTATCACACGTAGGCGATCCCGCTTCTGATATGAGATTTATCTCGATTAAAAGGGTAAATTAAACACAACACGCCCTGTATAACCACTGCTCTTTATTTTCACGAGTTTTCAGCTACAAGTCAAACCCCAGAATGAATATTTGAACAGAAATCTCGATACTAATAACTTCTCGTTTTTATGAGGTTTTACATCACTAAACAAAACAGTCGGGGTGTGAACGCCGCCTCGCCCAATCAGCCGCAAGGAATTTGGAATTCGTCTCGGCCTTGCAGTCGGACCCCGAAAAGGTCGTCAGGGTTGATTTCCATTGCCCTCGATAAAAATCCACAGAAATGCTCACATGCACGTTGTAAGAATGAAAATTGTTCCGATTATTTTGATGGAAAAAGACAAGTACTGGCTCCTGTATTTTTACTTCCTTTTACGATAAAGAAGGTAGGTATTGGATTTACCCCAAAAATTCGAAATTGAGAGTTCAACAGATCTTCGCGTGTTAGAGTCCGCTGAACCCAAAAAACATGTTTTTGTTCATTGGTTTATGTATCTGTCTGTGTGTCTGTCTGTATATGTGCCTGTGTGTCTGTCTGTCTGTGTCTGCCTGTGAACCGAATATCTCAAAAACAAAAAAAGGTATCGCGTTGAAACTTCATATATGTATAAGTTTTGTGTACTATTTAGATGAGACAGCAAGCTTTTGAAGAAAATCGCATAACCGGAAGTATGGTGTTTACCCTTGTGATTTTTTTTCGATTTTTTCAAAAACGGCATTAACGATTTTTTTCAAATTTTACATTTTTATTATATGTTTAATGTGAATTGATGTGAGATTTTCCAGTTGAATACCTCTAAAATGGGTCTCTTTTGTTTTATTAACTCCTATTTTAAATAGAACACCCGGTATATTATTACATTTTTGAATTCAACTTAACATGTTAGAGAAAATTTGTCTCACCAACTAACGCTCTATTTTGTACGGTTTCTGTAGAATTTGCAATTTTTGAAAATTTTTGACAAATGCTTGAAAATTAAAATCGAATTTTTGGCTAATTATAATATCACTGTAAAAGGAAGTTCTGTGAGTATATCACACCAGATTTTTTCCAAATGGAAGAGATAGTGGTCGAGAAATACATTTAGATAAATCAGAAAATTGGTATTTAGGATTTAATAATCTACCTAGTCAGTGGCGTAACTACCGAGGGAGCAAAGGGGGCAGCGGCCCCCGGGCCCTGAACTTTAGGGGGCCCAACGGGCCTCCTGAAGTTTAGAGGTTCAAACTCGGTCCCGTATAAAGTTTCAATGAGTCCGGGAAAAACGCAAGAAACCCTCGGAGAAATCTAAAACATGTCAAAAAGGTATCTGTTCGATATAAATTTAAAATAAAATAATTTCTGTACACCCGATGCACCACGTCTTGCACGTGCACGTAGGTACTTCGCAGTCATCTCATATTACAGATCTCTATTGAGGAGTAGAGAGCGAGAAATGTTCATATATCAGACATCATTACATCTTTTGCTAATCAGAAGTCTAGAAGATATCTTCTTGATTAGCAGATCAGCAGTTAAAGCAAAGTTATACTTTGAATTGTACCTCGAAATGTACGGAAGTACCGAATTGCGGAAATAATTTTTGTTTGTTCGTTTAGTGCGTAGGCTTACAGGATTTATATTTATTATTATTATTATTTTCAATAAAAACGCGTATCTCGCTATTGTTCATTTTTCTTTGATGTTTCTGTTTATGAATTAAAAAAAATAATTGAAAAATTATAACCAAAAATGCTTTGGCAAGAATAGGACTTACACTTGACAATTAAGGGGCCCGGTGAAGATCACGGCCCCCGGGCCCAAAATTTGAAGTTACGCCACTGCACCTAGTGATAAACTTGTTTTTACTGCCTTTTACGATAAATGAAGTATTGGATTCACCCCAAAAATTCGAAATTGAGTATTCAACAGATCTTCACGTTTTCGAGTCCCCTGAACCCAAAAAACATGTTTTGGTTCATTGGTCTGTCTGCCTGTCTGTCTGTCTGTCTGTCTGTGTGTCTGTCTGTCTGTGTGTCTGTGAACAGAATATCTCAAAAACGAAAAGAGGTATGACAGTGAAACTTCATATATAAGTTTTGTGTACTATGTAGATGCGACAGCAAGCTTTTCAAGAAAATCGCATAACCGGAAATAGGTGTTTACTCTTGTGATTTTTCAATTTGTTCCGATGTTTCAAAAACGGCTCTAAAGATTTTTTTCAAGCTTTACATTTTTATTACATTTTTAATGTGTATTGATGTGAGATAGATGATTTTCCAGTTGAATACTTCTAAAATGGGTTTCTTTTGGTTTTCTTCAATTTTTTTTTATTAACTCCTATTTTAAGTAGAACACCCGATATATTATTACATTTTTGAATTCAGCTTAAAATTTTAGAGAAAATTTGTCTCTTCAACTAACGCTCTATTTTGTACAGTTTTTGTAGAATTTGTAATTTTTGACAAATGCTTAAAAATTAAAATCGAATTAATTATAATATCACTGTAAAAGGAAGTTGTGTGAGTGTATCACACCAATTTTTTCCAAATGGAAAAGATAGTGGTCGAGAAATACATTTAGATAAATCAGAAAATTGGTATTTAGGATTTAATAATCCACCTAGTGATAAACTTGTTTTTACTTCATTTTACGATAAAGGAAGTATTGGATTCACCCCAAAAATTCGAAATTGAGTTTTCAACAGATCTTCACGTTTTCGAGTCCCCTGAACCCAAAAAACATGTTTTTGTTCATTGGTCTGTCTGCCTGTTTGTCTGTGTGTCTGTCTGTCTGTGTGTCTGTCTGCCTGTGAACAGAATATCTCAAAAACAAAAAGAGGTATGACAGTGAAACTTCATATATAAGTTTTGTGTACTATCTGGATGAGATAACAAGCTTTTGAAGAAAATCGCATAACCGGAAATAGGTGTTTACTCTTGTGATTTTTCAGTTTGTTCCGATTTTTCAAAAACGGCTCTAACGATTTTTTTCAAGCTTTACATTTTTAATGTGTATTGATGTGAGATAGGTGATTTTTAAGTTGAATACTTCTAAAATGGGTTTTTTTTGTTTTTCTTAAAATTTTTTTTTATTAACTCCTATTTTAAGTAGAACACCAGATATATTATTACATTTTTGAATTCAGCTTATAATTTTAGGGAAAATGTGTCTCTTCAACTAACGCTCTATTTTGTTGAATATCTTAGAATTTAGCTTTTCTAGCTTTGACAGACGCAAAAGTGGTCACAAGGTTCTTGACATCAATTGCTTCTGCCAAGTCTCTCTCTATAGATATAATAGAAAGATCTGACAATCTTTCTTGCTTCATGGCCGAGCGTAAAAAGTTTTTAATTATTTTTAATTTTGAAAAAGACCTTTCTGCTGACGCAACTGAGACAAGTAAAGTCAGTAGAAGTCTTAAGGCAATTGCTGTATTTGGGAAAGTCGCAAGTAAATTATTTGTAACAATGTAGTTGAGAATTTTAGATGGTGTTTCAACAGATTGGAAATGTAATTTTAAATTTTTTAATTCATCACTTAATTCTACGGCGTTTACATCAGCCTCTTTTCTGACAGTGTCTTCTAATTTTAAGGATAAATCTGTACCTACAGTGTTTTTTCATTGAATTATCGTCCATAATAAGAAATTCATAAATCACTTTGAAATTGTCACCTGTAACGTTGTAATTGTTCAAAACGTTCCTGTATAGATACTTTGGCGGTATCCAAAATAGTAAAATAAAAATTAATCTTACAATTCAACTTTGGGTCAAGTATAGGCTCATCAGGGGTTTCATAATCAAATTGTCTTTTTTTTCGACGTGGACGAATTATATTAGTTGGGCGAAATTCCGTTGCTATATCAAGTTCTTCTGTAGCAAGTATTTTCGCCTCTTCTATAAACGCTTTAAAACTGTGGTCATTTCTTTTCTGTTCCAAATAATCTACTAAATTTTTTAACGCATTTGAACAATCTTTTAGATTTGTATTCACACCTTGAAGCATCTTACTGACGGAATTCATTTTAGACAGAACATCATGCCAAATAATTACAGAACAAACGAATTTAAAACTATTAATTTTTAAGGCCAATGCTTGGGCTTGTTGTTTGGTGTTAAAGTCGCGTGATTTGTCATTTACAAGTTCTTCTAGACTATCATAAATTTTCCCTAATTGATATCGCAGAGGTGTAATAGCTTTAATTCTACTTTCCCACCTAGTTGAGCTAACAGCTTTTAATGTGAAATTTAGTACATTAGTTTTAAGTACATTCCATCTATATGGCGAAGAAGAAAAATATGTATATAATTCTTGTATAAGATTAAAGAACTCCGATGTTTGCAAGGTAACATTGGCAGAATCATTAACCACTAGATTTAGGGTATGAGCAGCACAAGGTACAAACATTGCTGGAAGATTGATATTTAAAATTCGGCGTTGCAATCATACATGTTTTCCGCGCATATTTGCACCATTATCATAACCCTGTCCACGCATATTGTAGATATCCATATTAAAATCTTTCAAAAGTTTTATTACAAAATCGTATAAACCCTCACCAGTCACATCAATAATAGGAAAAAATCCGAGAAAATGTTCACAAATTTTAATTTGTTTATTATCATCTATTATAACAAATCGAACAACGAATGAAATTTGTTCGGTATGACTTGAGTCTGGGGTTGAATCTAGAATAATTGAATAATATTTTGCTTTTGACAATAATTCCCTAATTTGTTCTCTGATTTTATTTGCTGTAAGTGAGATCAATTCATTTTGTAATCTATTTCCTAAATAATGAGGCATACGTTTATGTGAAATTTTACTGATTTGAATATTTTTTAGATGTTCCGAAAGAACTGCATCAAATTTTGCAAATGTTTCAACCGTCTTCAAAAAGTTTCAATTTTTTGATTCGAATAATTTATTGGATGACCCACGAAATGCTAAACACTGTCCTACCAATAATAATATAATTGCAACAATACGTTCTAAAACATTACACCAATATTGTTGTTTCAAATTAAAAATACGTTGTTCTTGGTGATCGATTGTTGTGTAAGTACTCAATCTTTTTTCTAATTCAGTTCATAATTTATAATTTTGAATATGATCAGTTGATCGTTCGTGTCTGGATAAATTATTAGAAATATGTTTCCAATCTGAAAAACCAGCATCTGTTAACTGAATATTTTTGGTCCCAAAAATTTTGCAACAAAAGCAAAAAACGCAATTTAACTTAATGGAATAAATTAGCCACATACGAGGTATTTTTTCACCATTTGCTAATGTTCGTGTATAATAATGAACCGAAAAACGCCCCTGTTCTGTTAAAAGAAATGAAAAATTTTTTACTTGTGTAGGTCCCATTTTTACTAATACTTCAATTGTTGAATTATCAAGTGATTTAGGCCATGAAGCTGGATCTTCTAAACTCCCACTTTCAATATCCTCTGCTTCTTCTGGAGTACAAGACTCTGCCGAAATCGATGGAATCTGTGGCTCTATGGGGACGACTTGCTGACTGTCAGGCGTTGAAACAAAAGGATCTCCAGTCGTGCTTCCACTTTCTTCCTCTGCTCCAGGAGTTTTCAAAAATTCTTCTATAGAGCCCCGCAACTTCTCTTTTTCAGTTTCTTTAGACAGTTATCTTTTTCTGTAAGCGGCTCCAGAGAGTCTTTTAGTTCGTCGTCGTTCCGAGCTTGACATCTGAATAAATTTAAAAAAGTTTTGTTTTAATTTACTTCTAGATTACAGTCTTAATAGACTATCAAAGCAGCTATTACGTGAAAATCATATAAATTAAAAAAAACGTATATCAATAGTTTACCTTTAATAACCAGGCTCTACAACACACGCTTTTATTATGATGAAGTATGATAGAAGTAACTGAGTAATATAGATCTTTAATCAGTACCACAATATTTTATTTTCATATAAGGGCACAAAAATAACAATGGGTCTCAGTATTTTACACCTACATATTGCTTCCACCATTCACAAATGAACGCATTTTTTCGTCGGGTGATATTTATACTCTCGGTAAAATACGTCACCCGGGGATTTACTTGAATTAGTACGAACCAATTCGGGACTTCACAAGAAAGATTTGATATGAATTCACAGATTTCTATCTTAGTTTTTTGTCGTATTTTGGACATTGGTTGATAGAGGGTGCTAATTATTTGAAAGAGAAAAATGAAAACACAAATTATTGGTAATAGTTTCAAATTTATTATTGATTTTGTGTTAAAATATCTGTAATAAACGCAAAAAAAACAAAAATTGGGATTTCGACTAACAATAAAGTGGTGTTTGTTTTTTGTTCGTGGTTTGCATTTTTCAGAGATGTTTTATTCTCAAATTACTTATTTTTTTAAATTTAAATTTGTATAAAATCGGTTTCGAGAGGCCGCTCCTTGCAATCGGCCGCCTGCGTGATGGACACGCAACACCCCACCGGTAGGAACGGCCCTGGTTGTACCTACACCTAACCTTAAATGTTTATAGTACTGGTTACTATTTGTATGGATCTAATTTCATGGGTACTGCGATCACATACAATTGTAAACATCCAGTATCTATTTTTTATTCAATACGTTTATTCTTCATATTATGACTTTTTCATTTGGAGATATTTGCACATTTCCTCTTTTGTAGAAGCTCATATTCAGAGCTATTTACTTGTACTTGTTCTAAAAATAGATAGCAATATTTGGACGGCTAGTAGTACTCAATAAGTGATTTAAAAACTTCCTATAAACATAGGTTCGGATATGATTCATAAAGGAGCTGCACCTCCGTGAATAATAAAGGGGAGAGCACATTACTACGAGTAGAAATTCTAATTTCAGCGATTTCAAAAGAGTGTACCTTTTTAAGTAAAAAAACCTATGCTTGTCGAATATCAAACCAGAATTAAATAACATTTAAATTGTAAAAAGTTTGTTAAGGGTTTTATTCAGAACTTCCCTTTCAAGTAAAAGTTGTGACACTAAAAATATTTGGAAAGTCAAAGGCAACTAGGGGTAAAAATATTTATTCGCAACCATATATGCAATGTTAGTAATGTAAGTTAAAAAGGGTGTTGTATACACATATACTTTGAAAATGTACTACATCTTGGTCTACCTACTTAGTGATAAAGTGTGAGCTTGTGTTGAGTGATAACACAACCATCAATAAACTTACAACTGTCGCTGTACAACAGATTTTTGTACACGACTGTACATTTCCGACCGCTGTTTAGGTAGGAACACTGGGAACCTTGTTCATCCATTCATGCGCGTCACAACACGCGTCGTATCATAATATAATAATTTTTCCAATTATTGTTTAGAATAAAGTGGTTGCGAATAAAATAGTATACATACCACGGTGAAAAGTTTCATTCCTGTCTCGAGATAAAGTTGACCTCGACGCTACGCGTCTCGGTTAACTACTTAATCTCTCGACCGGAATGAAACACTTTCCACCTCGGTATATAATATACTATTTAACGTTCCTAATAATAGTGAAACAATAGAAGAAAACAAATTAAAGGTAGGTAAAGTGCCTTTTACAGTCGAGTCTAGTTTACTAAAGTGTGTCCGTTAGTACATAACAATAATTATGTGTCAGTGTGCTAAATTTGCAATCGGTATCTTTCTATTTGTGGAAATTAACTTAAAAAGGCAATAAACATTTTAAATTCAGTATAACCTCTTACTGGAAGGACTTGATTCGGTGAACAACGTATAGTGCAGTTACAATACTAATGAGAAGAAATTTAAAACTGTGAAATTATTTTCTAAATAGTTCCAATCCGAAGGCAATATAATCATGTAAATGTGTTTTTAATATTCAATTTAATTCGTGTTTAAACAAAGCAAAATATTCACTTATAATACCATGAGTAGTCAAAGTTATGTCGACTATTTTTGCGGTGGTGTCACGAATGTCCATTGCACTTTGGTACGATTAGGACGAGTGCGATAGCACGAGTCCTAATCTCAAGCGCAATGGACATGAGTGGTGATACCACCGCAAAAATAATCTACTTAACTTTGACTAAGAATGGTATTCGAGAGACTATTTAATGAACCAAACTACTTTTTCAAATTAGTTTTCAGTAAATCTAGCAAAAATTTACGCAATTTATATAGTAACAGAACACTAATATTGACTTTTTCTAATAAAAATCGCATTTGTTAAAAATAGTCACTTGAATACCTTCTAGGAAGATATATCCACTTATATTTTTTTGATTGGTCAAGAAACGTCAGAATTCTGGATTTTCATTGGTCACTTTTTGACAGATGACAGGTGAATTGAATAGTCTATGCTATATTTCAAAAAATTGTTTAATTTTAACAACACTACAGCACTTAGTTTTTCATAAATTAGTACTTCTAGTGTTGCACCGTTGACCGCTCTAACAATTAATGGCACTAAACTAAACGAATGAACATCATAACACACTTCAAATGAAGCCAGATAGCGAATTGTGAATTCCCAAAAATGATTCCGTGACCACTGCGTTCAACCTGGCCCGCTAACTAAAATTCGGAAGTATGGGGTAAACTGAATACAGGGTGTAAACAGAAATGTCCTACATAGGTAAAAGGCAATAGCCGGCCATACACGCAGCAACTTCTCTGCGGACTTGATCCGCAGCAGTCAAAGTCTGCAGTGTAATAATTATTTGCCATAAGACGTATGTTAAACATAGCCAAACACAATGCAACTTTTTTTTTTATTTCTTCTGGGAAGTTTCTCAATAGCACAACAAAACAGAACAAAATATCACGAAAAACGTTACAGACTTCCACTAAAAACTTTTATCGAAACCAAAGTCTACAGATTTGACAAAGTCTGCAGAGAAGTCGAAGGATTTCACCCACTAACACACAGTTTTGTCTGCGAAAGTTTAAGTACGTCAGATTTGTCTGCAGATATGCCTTTCCGTTAGTGGGGTAACAAAGACTTAGTTTGTCAAACACCAAGTCCGCAAAAGAGGGCGGACTTAAACTGCCACGGATTAAATCAGCGGAGAAGTCTCTGCGTGTATGACTGGCTAATGTTAAAAATAACGAAGGATCAACTCGACGTTTGACCCGAATAATACATTATTACGAGGGTTTTGTTAACATGACAGTACAGATATTCTGTTTCTTTTCATGTTTAGCCGAATTTATCTTTAAAGTAAATCTCTTTCATAAAATGAATAACTTTTATAAAAGTTTAGCTTTTTTCAAATAAATTTTATGCGATAAATTAATTAACCTGTTGGCATGGTAAAATCTACAGTACTGCTATGTTATGTGACTACAGGTATAGTCGATTGTTCGTCATTTGTAACATTGCCTTTTCGTTATGTATGATATTTCCGTTTACACGCTTTATAACTAAATATAGGCACCACCAATAATTAGCCATAAGCAAATCTAAATTGGAAATTTATCTGAAATTATTAGTATCGTTAACGTATTGTGGATAAAACCTCAACAGTTGCTCCCCCTATGAAATGCAAACGGATTGATAAACAATATCTTGTTAAAAACAAGACGTAACTGCGGCATAATTTAATTGGTATATTATTATTTTATGTACAGGTTTTGAATGCAAAGGAGGCAGTTCCCCGTACTGATATAACTGCATGTATAACTATGTATAGTCCTGAATGCATGACATTTAACAGTATAGATCAATTTCTCGACGTGATTACGATGCGCTCACAATAAATTTCAAATTTAAAGTGTGTAGGAAATCCATATTGAACATTAATACCAGCGTACATAAATCAAATAGGTAGAGACGCTCACACCAAATTTTGAAACCTGTCTAGAGTTTGACCACCAGATGGCGGAACAACTAATATTTTGCAACGTTGGTAGAACTAAGTTACTCGTTCGGTCTCACCAACCTTAGTAATTTCAAATAACTAAAAAATTACAACAAAATGCGAAATAACAACAAAATAATTTTGCTATTAGAAAAAATAAAACGTACTGGTATACGTATCAAGGCAAATCACAATTGTTTGCAATTGTGACAATATAACCTGTCAGCTATCATTATTTGCTTAAAACCAATGTAAGTCTTACCTTCTAAATATTGAGCTTTGTGTCTATGATATTTTCCAGTGAACCTATAGTCAGAAGTAATACTATAAGTACTTCGATATTATCGGGTTATATGTCGATAACTTGTTGCACAATAATAAAAGAGTGTCAGTTTGACAGGTTAAATAGTCCGACCGCGTCAGCGGGAGGATTATTCTGTCAAACTGACACGATTTGTTATTGTGCAGGAAGTTTGAGACGTATAACCTGTTCGAAGTACGCATTGTATTCGATTTGATTATTTTGTGAGTAAATTTTAATATTAGAAACAAATAAATATTTTATTGGCAGCTCGATTTGTTTGAATTAACCTAGCTGAAAGTCATCTCCATGAAAATAACATCAAGTTGACAAAAGTTATGTATTGCGTTGCCTAGTGAAGTTACTATAGTATAATCGATTTTGTATAATCGAAATTATACAAGATAACTTAACTAAATCCAGCCTTTTGATTGGTTGAAATCTCTACGAATAAAATAATCTTCATTATTTTTCAATATTCTGTGCTTTTTGTTGTTGGGTTTCACAAAAAAGGGTTAAAAGCGTTTGTGCAGCACAGAAATTACTTAAAAACCAATATTAATTTGTTTAAATTTGTAAAGAATTACAATAGGTGCGTACAAAATATGATTATTATATAGAGTTCTTCAAAAACCGGGTGCCAAACTTAAGGAGGTTAGAGGGAACGTTGAAACATTTTTTCATATAAACACATGTTCGGAAATGTCACCTGGTTTTATTCATATTTTTAAAATTCAGAGAAGTGGTTTAATAAATAAATCTTAATTTTTATTTAAATTATTAATATGTGATAGCGAAATTACAACAATACAATAAAAAATCTAGACCGATGGTGACAAATAAACATAAAAAATAGGTTATGTTGTATGGCGTCATAATTCTAAATTAAAAGTGTGTGTAATTCGTTCCAGTACCAACCTCGATGTGGTAAAGTAGTGAAGCGATCTGTTGGAAAGTACCCCCAGGAGACTGTTGAAGGTCACTCAAATCGGTATTTCTGACATAAAAAAAAACAAAAGTGAATGTCTCTACTGGTTTAATATAATATGTACGCTGTTACTACCTCACTAAGTATCTTAATGACGTGATTTTTCACATCACCTATTTTTTCTGATAATTTCATTATGGTGCTATAACTGCTGGGGCTTTTAGCACCTCTATTCGTAGATTATATTATTATACTATATGAAATTAAACAAATTTGTACGTTTGAAAAATTCGAAAAGGTTAACTATTGATTTTATGCCATTGTATAGCACTTTACTAACATTGTTTTTAATTGCACATGTTGCTCTTGGTCTTTGTACTCGTAATGTATTGCAGTTACATAAAAGGTGTTCTACTATTAAAGGTACCATGCTGCTATCACATTGGGGTTCTAGAACTTTTTTTAGTAGATGTTCACTATTTTCACTGTTTTCACTATTTCATGTTTTCGTTTAAAATTGTCCAGGCCATGTACTTACATCATTTTTAAGACTAAGCAGTTTGTCATTACTCATTCCTATCCGTTGCCTGTCCCATCTTTGCTATATTAGTTTAGTTTGGTACTGTCTGTTTCTTCAAGTGTAGTTTTCATTCCTTCAATCTGTGTTTTGCGTGTAGCTGCTTTCACATGTAAGTCCACTTTTCCATGGCCACATATACCAATATGTTACGGAATTTTCTTTTTGGTAGATCCTAAGAATAATTTCTACAATTTCTCTCATTTGTGGGTTTTT
>CALNHX010006567.1:0-86895 GCA_940337035.1 Agriotes lineatus
TGAGTACGCTTAATGGATCTCCTTATCCAGGTTGCCGAATTAATTCGTTTATTGTAAGCATCTTCAGCAGGTTTCTTTTCAGTTCATCGTACTGTTAAAAATAGTTGTTACCTCGGCTAATTTAACTTAAATATAATAATTAAACGTTATTGAAAGTCCAACAAAATAAAGTTGTTATGGCTTTGCAAAATGTTATTAAGTGAGAATCCACTGCAATAATTTAAAAAACTTCATAATGAGGTGCAGCACTACACGGTGTATTAATAATACGAGATATGGATCAGCATTCTGAGATTATTACACTGGTTTAAAAGAATGTCACAATTTTCAGCTCCCGTTAAATACTACGTTAAAGTATTTCATACTGATTTTATCTCAATATAGTACCCCAAAAAATTTCAAAATATTGTGAAAGCTATTTAAAAGTTATTTAGCTGAGTGCCAAACAGAAAGTTTTTAAAAAAATGTTTCGTATGTTTTCATAGTTTTGAAGAACGATTTTTTAAATGTTGATCATGTTCTAGAAATAGTATTGTTTATATCCAACGAAAATCGGTACCACAGTCAATTGTTAAGAATAAAATAAATACATTTTGATAAGATTGACTTAAAACAAAAACTAATGAGTCAAACCGTATTGTTTGAATTGTTTAAATATGTTGGAGGGGAATCCGCCCGACAGTGAGACATGGCCAACAGTGAGACATTAATTTTTAAGTACTTGTATTATTTCAAATTTCGATCCACTTTGAGGTATCAACCTTGCTTTAATCGTAGCCAACTTCATGCTAATCATTTGACATTTGGGAAAGGCGTGTGATTGTTATCGGCATTTTAAGAACATTTTATAAGAGAACTTTACTCTTCTTCTCGCAGTTAATTTTCTTTGTGGTAAGTTTGGAGATGCAAGGAACACCTCTAAGGAAAACCGGAAATATTAAGAACCTATCGTTTCAAACCTTATATAGTGTAGTGATAGCTCAAATGATATTTTTGTAAATTAATTTAGTTAATTGAAACTTTAAAATTCTATTTTAATAATAATGCCGGTATCGCTTTGAGACTCTTATCAGGGGTGGTTCATTAATCTAATTGCTTCTTAGTTGCTATTTTATTTTTGATAATGAATTTAAAATTGATTAATGACATGCGCTGTCACCTTTTACTGCAAAAAGTGCTCCATGACACTTTCAATCAAATATGACAAATATAAATCCTTTCCAACTCTTTGAGACTCAATATTATATGATAAGTATTTAATTATAGTTCAATATACTTTTCTAATTGTCTTTTATTTCAGATTGCTTTAATATAACTAATTATAAACCCACCTGGATTCTTTTCACTTTTAACAACTCACCTTAAGACGACAGTCTTCCTTACATCTCCTACTCGGACTCCCACACAGTTCAGCCACGATGCACTGTCCACGAACAATCAGCCACCAACTTGCAAAACCTTAGGATGATTGTAGAAATGGTTCCATTCCTACACCTACGCCTCTGTCACTCCTGCAACTTCCCTTTTTCAAACGTCTTCAGGGTAAGTATGCTTCCACATATGAAGGTAAATTAATCTTCTCCTTCCTTAGCTCCTACTCCATCCATTCACGCCGTCAGCAGCCAACAGACTCTCCGACATCCACTAGTTCCTCCGTCAATGTCTGTCAATTGGTCCTTACGTCCTCAGCAATCCCACAAGAACTCCAGCAATCAGTGACCCTCCAATTAACGTAGGTAACCTCTTATAAATTGTAGTATTAAAATTAACTCAGTTGCATCCAATTCTTATTATTCTTTGCTTCTTATTCTTGTTAGTATCTAGTTAAACCATATTCCAACTTCTCTTGAGAAAAGTTTTAAATAAACAGGGCTAAATTTCTATTTTATATTCACCAAAATACCAAATTACATGTTTTTTTCAAATCTGTTATTTCTTCAATAATCATAAAAAACATTTATTTCTATTCTAAGTTACAATTATTTCTGCCATCTATAACTTTAGCTTATCTGAATGCTACCTACTTTATAATTTTCATTCAATAGAATTTATATTTGTCACAAGTTCCATGAGCTTGTATTTATCTTATTCCTTATAAAACCATCTAATAATACTCAAATACTATACCTTTCATCTTAGTTTGCAACTTATCTAAATTCTATTAACGACTTTCAATTAAACAGGCAATGCTCTTATACATTTTCCCAATTTGATTATATGTATTGATCTAATGACTTTATTTAAATTAATCTTAAACAATGACTTACATAAATATCAGCCTTTATGTACCATTGCAATAGGTACGTTAAAATACAAAAACCTTTGGATGTACCAGTCAGGATTAGACCTAATTATGAGGTGAATAAAATATTTACAACCGAAGAGGAAGATAGTTTGGCGCATTGTATAATAATAAGCTCAAAAATGTTTTATGGACTGCCTCTAGAATGTAGACGACTCGCGTATGAGATGGCAATACATTCCGGAAAATTGAAGATGGTGAAAATGGATGCGTCTTTTCATAAAAAGACACAACTCAAGTTATCTCTAAGAACACCTGAAGAGTGTAGTTTAGACCGTGCAACTGCTTTTAACAAACCAAATGTCGAAAAGTTTTTTAATACGCTAGAGGAATGTTACAGTTTGCAGATGGCACACAGTTATTTAGTTTGGATGAAACTGCGACTATGACTAACCAAAAACTTCATTCGAAAATGGTCGCCGAGAGAGAGACGAAACAAGTGATCAAAGTGACGAGCGGAGAAAAAGAGACATTAGATATTACCTGTATGATAGTCAGTGCAGCAGAAAGCCACCCGTTATGGGTTTTCCAAGGATGAAATTCGTGAACAGAATGGTGCGTGGCGCTGCTCCTGGGACATTGGGATTGGCAACTAAGAGCTGGTGGATGAACAGTAAATAAACAGTATTTTTAAAGGTGATGGAGCACATAATAAAACATAGCAGATCTTCTAAAGACAACCCATCGCTACTCCTGTACGATAACCACGAACGGCACGTTTCTATAGAAGTTTTGAACCCAGCCAAAAGAAATGGTGTAACAATATTGACATTTCCGCCTCACTCAACACACAAACTTCAGTCGCTTGATATTTGTATCTTTGGGCAGTTTCAAAAGTATTATGATTCATTTGTTGATAGTTGGATGATGCATCATCCAGGTGAAAGGTTTTCAATTTAGGAAGTAGTATGTGTCGGGAAAGCACATGACAAGAAACAATTACAAGACCATTTCGAGCTACATCTATAATGCCGTTTGATAAACATATCTTTAAGGAAGGCGACTTTATATGCAGTTCAGTGATAGATAAACCAGCACCCGCAGAAACTGGGTTACCCAATGAAGTTCAAGCACTTAATGTTTCAGCTGAACCTGGAACATCTGATAATTTAAACGAAAGATTTAATCAATCCAGTGAAACGCGAACGTCCCTGAAAAATACTAAACAGTAGTCTGAGATTGTAAACTTAACATTTATTTTACCTATCGAATTTAGAGGATGTTCAAAATCCAAGGCTCGAACAGTAATCAGAAAACCAAGAAAAAAAGGAAAATGTATGATAGCGACTGACACTCTTGAAAAGAATGAGTTAGAAGAAGAGTTTGAAAAAAGGCAATTAAAGTTAAGAGCGAGCCCTCGCCTGAACTCGATTCAGAATCTGAAGTTTCAGATAATCCCCTGGATGATGATACTTTAATAGAAACTTTTCAAGAGTTTCAGATGAATCTCAGAGAAGGAGAATACGTTCTCGTTCAGTTTAGAGCAAGAGGTTTTTCCGAAAATCATCAAAACTGGTAGGAAACTTTGGCACGTAAAATGTTCCTGGCATATCCTTTATACCAATAAAAGATATCAAATTTACAATTCCTAAACCTACAACCTTTGGGCAAACAAGGAAGGCATAACTCCTATTTATGGTTTAGAATAAACTTCGGAAGTTTAGTTGTGCTCTGATTATTTTGAATGTGCTACTAAGCGAAAATTTGATTCTCATATTGACAATTCGAGTAACCGCGAAAGCCTCAAACATTATATAAATTAATACAGCTTAAATGATTTAAATAAGTAATTATTCTTTCCACAACGTAAATGGAATACCTCTATCCGAGTTAATAACAAGCAAAGGTTTAAGATAGAGTGAGCTCTTCTCCACGACGTCTTCATCATCATTACAAAGAATATAATTATAAGGGGTAGTTTAAATCATTTCGCGTAAGAGAACTTGAAACAATACTTGTGGTAGTCTCTCCATTAGGACTTTATTTAAACGTGACATCTCGTACGCCCTGGTACGTTAATAATTGATTTAATCTATTTGTTCACCTCAGTATGCATGAAACTCTTTTAAATACCTAGTCGTGGTTACAAAAGATAACTATTTTCTAGAACAGGAAGCTTCTCTGCGCCTGTAGTGTTCTCGGGCTGAAACTGATTTCAAAAGTATGCACAGGGCAAGCCAATTTGATTACACAAATATATTTACTTTAGAACACACATATAATTATATAGAAAATTTAAAAAAACAGGATCAAAACCTAGAATCATTGGGCATTCCTAAACACAACTACAACATAAAAAGGACAACCAATGTCCTATATAGTTTGAGGCTACTCGTAGGGGAAAATCGCTCACTTTTATTTCTGGTGCAGCAATGACGGCTGACGTCACAAAACTCTCGGAACGCTTCAAAAGAGTCTTTGGAGTATTTCAATGTGTACTGACTCGTACACAATGAAGAAGGCGTTCATTGTTCATTGTGGTAGCCACAGACACTTTAAGCAAGAAATTATGTACTGCGTGCTATCCAAACTGTTTTATTGAATTGATGGATTTGGAACAATAAATCGTAGGGATGTGCACCTTCAAGCATGGCGAGCCCTTGACTACTGTTCTCTGACAACGCCGCTGAATGATTCATATCGAATGCTGCACAGGCAGAATTGATCGAACATTCTCGTTATTAAGGATGACATCAGTTAAGCATAATTAACAATAAACAAGCATATAAATGCAAACTGGCTATATCTATAAACATAGAAATAAACCATCCACACAAACTCATAGGTTTTGAGAATATAACAAAAGCACCCGGATTAGAAATAAGACGAATACAAACGAAATATACGGTTATGGCAAAGAAAAACGAACAAGAACAGCAAACACACGTGCAGCATTCGAATTAAAAGGTCGGAGAATATTGGAAATAAAAAATAATAACAGCAGAGGAAACCGATAAACACAGAATGCAAGCCAGGATAGTGGAATGAAATAGACTAAAAGGGGCCTTAATTGCATTTTTAAAGATGCGAATATGAAAACGTGTGAAGACCTCTGGCGATACAAGGTAAACTAGACGTAGATAATGATTAAGCAAATCAAGTAAAATTAGATGTGTGGAAAACAGAAAACAGATGATTTATGTGGAAAAATCAGACGAAGAATGGGAAAAAAACCTATTACAGTTATTTTCTTCATCCTAGCGTTGGTCCTGCGCAGGTGCAGGGTCCGCCGTTTTCAAGTCTGTCTTGGTTCTATCAAAGGTCACTTGGGGGCTGATATTGCAGTGTCGCATGTCTTCTTTAAGCCGATCTACGCATCGCTTCTTCGGCGTTCCACGTGGACGTCGTTCTTAGGGGCTGAAGCTGAAACACTAAATGCCCATTTTCTTCTAGATATCCTAGCTCTCGACATCGGAGAATTCGCATTTCCATCTCGGGGAGAGCCACTCCATGTTGCTGGGCAGCTCTCTGACCTATAGAGGGCCACCGGGTGAATGGTAGTTTTATAGATTTTAACCTTCACACAGGCAGCATTGACTCGGGTTCGGATGTCAGGGAAAATGTTACCGTCGCTACTAATGATAGATACTTGAACTAGGTGAGTTTCTTCAAGTCTTCGCCGTCAATGTTGATTTATCCACCTGAGATCCACACTCTACCTTCTCAGTCTTTTTGATTTTAAGCCGCACATCATTCATGCAACTGAGTTTTCCAGTGCTGCGTTAGGTCTTGGAGCTGTTGGACACTTAGTTCTTTAGAAATACAAAGTCGGCGTGGAGAAACGACCAGGCTGGGGAGTCTGGATGTCGGCCGTCATTTTATCCATGCTGAGAACGAACAAAAGAGGCCAGAGGGCCAAAAGATAGCAACGTTTCAAACTAATATCTTGCTACCCTGGTGACGTTGCAGTAGAGCAGCTGGGCTCTGTGCAATCGAAAAGCGTACCAGATAAGATCGCACAGGACTCTGTCGAACATCGTCTCCAGGTCTAGGAATGCCATGCGAATGAGTTTGTTCTTCTTCTGATGCTTTTCCAAGAGCAGCTAGGCGGCGTCGATGGCGTCTGTCGTTTCGCAGATTTTATTAACGAAGCTACACTGATTCGAGGAGATGATGACTATCTGGTGCAGATTAGCATCTAGTACACATTAGAAAATCTTCATACAAAGGCACAAAAGACGGAGAGGCCCATAATTGGAGCATTGCTAGACCTCGACCTTAGCTTTCCATATGGGTACTGTCTTGACCTCTTAGAGTTATATTTATTTATAGTTAAATTAGCCTGACGTAAATTAATTAAAAACGCAATTAATACAGTTAAAATTTACGCGCAGCTAATTTTCTGTCAAATTTGGTGTTTTCCAACCTCGCCTTATTGATGAAATTCCAAAGCAATGCAAAACGTTCGATAACCTTATGGTCGTGGCAACATTCCAGTACAAAATTGCTGATAACGCACGTCGTCCAGGGCCTCTTATCTCATGAATTGTAGTTCCTTCAACGTCAACCTACAAGATAACGACGAGTATAAATACAAGCAGTTTCTTCACTTAAAGGCACTTATATTCCAAACTTCAAAACAGAATTTCTTCCTGGATCCTTCAGCTCGCCCAAGGGCGAACGCATTCGCATATTTTCTCTGAGGAGAAAATCCGAGATCCAGCTGCAGGCATCCAATGCCACCGTAGTAACGAATTGGTTACCTACCTGCCAGGCCCGAAGAAGCGATTTATTTGTAATATATTGCAATGGTATGTCTAATTAGTGTTGTAATATGTTATTAATTTAATTTTTAAATAAGGGTACCACGCAAATATTCTTCGTATTTGTGTTATCAAATCTTAGGGTTGATTAAAGGTTACTTGTAAATTGATAGATAAAAGTAAATAGTTGTATGCTCTTTATAATATTTTATTTATCTGCAATTAATCCAATAATACGCTAGCTTAAATCGATAAAGCACAGACTCATCTCGGTTGGATCCACCCTGAATGCATAATTTATTAAAATTATTAAATACGGATCTGTCTCCGGATACGCTTAACTGCGCACAATCGAAACTGAAATTGGGTAAAGTATAAGCCAAGATGGACGCCGTATGCAAGATCGCGTCAAATTGAATAAACAAAACAAGTGAAATTGATCACAGTTCTATTGGTAACTATTTAAATTAGTTGGTTTTCGCGGCATTAATCCTCATTTGTTTTAGTGCTCGTTGCTTCGTGACGTAAACCGACGCCGCTTGGGTTAATTCATTTGTTATTCGCTCACTTAACCTCATAATTCTAATTTGGATAATTATTTGCGAAATAATTTATCTGGAGACTTGGATATGCCTGCTGCTTACTCGATATGGTAACGTCTCGTTGGTAAATAAATTTCTAGCTCCTCAAGCTGTCAATGAAGTTTTTACTGTACCTTAAACTTTTCAGGTGATGGTATGTTCCTCCGGACGGAGCCCTAAGCTGGATCTTCTCTAGAAGTCGCTGCCTTCGATGTTGATAATGCTGGCCTTGGTGGTTCAGCTCCACACGGTACCTCGCAGTAGTCAGCTCTGGTCCTGGACCCCTGGTTTAATTGCAGTCGACCCTCGTAAATTTGAGTTGGCCAACGACCAACGTTCGGAAGCTTGCTCTGGTGAAATAACTTTTTGAATGGGAAAACGTTGCCCACACTTTCACTTATGCTCCACAATTTGCTGATCACAATGGTATAATTTTTATTCTGATATTTTGTATTTAAATTGGTAAAATTAATGATGAACCCCACCCGCCTTACACATAACGGTAAAAAGGCATAGGACTAAGTAAAGTAAGTAAGTAAGTAAAATCAATGATTAAATGAGAGACCAAAACTTGCATGACATCAATTCATTTTATTCAGTTGTTTTCTTTCTTGTTATAAACAAAAGCTAGTTAGTTTCAAATTAATTACGGGTGTTAACATGGTTCAAAATACTGACTTTTAACAATAAATTCTACTTAAAACTAGGATTTTGTACACTAATACTACATCTAAAATAATGGTTTACATTTATACTAATTTTGCGTGTTTATTTGTCACTGCACGTCTATTTAATTTGCGTTTAAATATTCACATGTCACTGCACTGATTAGAGTATTTAATTCGCGCATTTCCTGCACTGGCTTCCTTTGAATTCACTGTTTTATTTTCCACACATTTTTAAGTTCATATGCTGTCTCCTTTTCTGCACTTTATATAACCCTTGCCTTTTGATTCTTACGGTTTCCTTCAAATGCTTTAATGCCTTCATTCTTATCTGGTCGTTGCATGTTCATAAGCTTATCTATCTTTCAATTACCTTTCTTATAAAACCCTGACTGGATTTCACTATTAAACTGTACCTGAATTCTACGCTTCATTCCCTTGCGTTTGCGATCCATCTTGTAATTATTAAATTTCATTCGGCTTGGCATTTACTTTAGCACAAACCTAATCAATTAACTGAACTTACATTCAACTTAGATCCTTGTTCAAATTGAGCTTTGCTTATTGCGTTCATTAATTAATTATTCTGCAATTACTGGCATCTCATTACAAATGTATTCATTCTGGCAAATATATAAAATATCTCACTCTGAGCTTTCATGAAATGTCCATTAATTTGGCAATGCTAACAGAGTTGATTGGTAGGGCTTAAAACCATAGCAATGTATACTATATAGGCATCTAAATTGTATACATGTATTACAGAAGCTTATTTTATGTATTTGACAGAACAATAAAAATGTTTTATGTTCTCACTCTTGTTTATTTGTGTTTACTTGAATTTTTAAATAAACTCTGATCCGCTGAAGCTACCCATTTAAAAAGGGCCAGTAATCTGACTTTTACGACATGACACAATTATAAGTGAGCAATCATTTGGAAAGTTTAAAATATCGCAATAGAGTCAGGATATTACAAAACGCTTGTGTTTGCAGTCAGCAGGTAGTCAGTTCGAACCGCACACCCGGACATTGCCTACATCTTACCCTCTCCGGTCACCAAACCAGCACCTTTGGTCGTCATGGCTCTTGTAAAAAGGCAAAGGGAAGAAGTCAGTAAAGACACAATGTCAACGATAGCTGTGACACAAAACAGACTACCACGTGTAAGATTAACAAAAAATCATAGCAATGTGTTACTAGAAGATGAAGGCCGCTTACCATATGGGTCCAACAAGTCTTGACAGATCTAGAGGGAAATAAAGAGCAGAAATGGATGGTAAAAGCGAAGGGCCGGAAGGCAAGAGGAAAAATTGCAAAGGTATGGCCGTATGGGTCTAAATCGCACGTTATGAATAATATTATACCATGTAATCTTGCAGGTAAAATTTATTATGTAACTTTGTAGTTTCATAATAGAATATATACTGCCTGAAGAAGGTTTCGTAACTATAGCATTCAAGTAGAACCAATTGTAAGGTGAGGCCACATTAGACAAACAGGGTAGCGGGTAGGTACCCTCTGTGTACCCGATGGAGACAGACCTACTACAAGGTTAGCGACCTTGCCCTACGTGAGCTCCTGGTTCCTACCACTACCTGGGACCGGTAGAAACCATGCCCTAGCCCTTAATCCGATGTACCTCCTTATATTATCCTTCCCATAACCATTCCCCATATCCAAACCCCCCTCCCCTCCTTCTCAACCCGCAACGGACCAGCATGAGAAGGTAAGGTTCAAACCTTCGAATCCAAAGTTTCCATGCAAAGAAAAAGAACTGGCCCTCAGTCCCCAGCACTCCTAGAAGCGGCGGTTATCATGGCAGCAACCGAAGAGCAGAAGGGAGAGAGGCTGCCATATGACGACGATGTGGATAGGCTCCTACAGTGTAAGGTCTATAGCAAAAAATGAGAACATTGGCGAACTAGAATATGAATTAAAAAACATAAAATGGGACGAACTAGGCATGAGTGAGACGCGAAGAAAAGGCGAACAGTATACAATACTACCATCTGGTCATCACTTATTTAACAGAGGAGATGTATACACAGGTGTAGGCTTCTTAATTCACTCAAGAATATCACCTAACCTGCAAACATATAAAACTATATTAGATAGAGTAACATACGTTGTTATAAAAGTTAATAAACGCACAACCATAAAAATTATTCAAACCTACGGCCCAACTAGTGGCCACACAGATGAGGAGGTTGAAACATTTTACGATGATATCAGAACAGCCATCGAAGTCCCCTTCGACATACAAACTATTTCAACGCCAAATTAAGGAATAAAAGAGGAAGAAAATGAAACTCTTATTGGAGACTATGGCTACGGTAAGCGCAATAACAGAGGAGAGACATTATAGAGCTTTATGAATGAATATAATCTCTATGCGATAAACTCCTTCTTCAAACAGAACCCAAATAGGAAGTGGACCTGGATTAGTCCTGACGGTGCCACTTAAAATGAAATCGACTATATTCTGACTAATAATAAACAAATAGTTCAGGACGTTTCAGTGCTAAACAGATGTGACATGGGCAGCGACCACAGACCAATAAGAACAAAAATCTGCATAAATAAAAAGTTAGAGAGGAAACCCAAATATAATACTTCAGCTAAAATAAAACCTAATAAAGCAAAATAAGTAGCATATGCCTTCAAAACAACATTAGATCGTAAAATAAAATCAACGTCATTAGAGGAGGACAAATTTAACAACATAGATTTGCTTAATAAAAATATTACCGAAATGGTAAAACAGAGCATACGAGAGGTAAAACAAAGTAAAACAAAGTAAACCAAAAACACCTAACATAGATATACATACCCAAACTCTGATAGAGAAGCGAAGAAAATTAAATGCGGAGGGTAAAAAGCGAACGAAAGAATATAATGACTTGAATAAGCAGATAAGGAGGAACATAGGAGAACATAAGAAAGAGAAACAAGTAGCCTTAGTTAACGACACGATAGAAAAGAACAAGAATATGAAATGTCTAAGACCAAATCTTGGCAAAAGACAAATAATATCTTCAATAAATAATGAAGGTGAAGGGACTACCAATAGAAAATAAATACTGGAAATCATAGAAAGGTTCTACACAGACTTATATCAGACAAAGGATACAAACTACGCAGTTAATATGGAAAAATTGTCGACTAAAATACTAAGAAATGTAGGATCTGAAGAGTTACCAGACATCACATCTGAAGAAATAATAAACACACTTAAAGACATGAAGAAGAACAGAGCACCTGGCGAAGATAAATAACGACCGACATAATCTTAGAGGGTCCAGAAACACTAATTCGTATTCTAGCGATACTTTTCAAAGGATGTCTTCATCTAGGTAAAATACTGTAACGTTTCGCCCAGCAGAAACGCGTTTTGGTGAATTAAAATCAATTCGCGCGTTTTCCTCTAGCGATTTCTACGTTACAAGTTTGAATTTTTCGCTTGCTCGGCAGAGTACGTCATCAAGAGATCCGCGCTCCACGTAGTGCGCTGCTCCCCCACTTAGAATGCCCGAAGTGGTTGCTTGATGCACGAAGCACGAAGAGGAGCGGATAAAAATCTGCTTCGCGGGGCACTCAGGGCAGACTTCCTGTTCCTGCCCGACCGTTTAAAGAGAATTTCCCGTCTATACTTCGGATCCCGATATCCATTAGTATCTTCCCATAGCTACAGTCGAACCGATGCCTCCAATCTTGGGGACCGTGTTCCTAGCTAGCATTTAATTAAGCCCAGTCTCTGAAGAATCAGTTTTCAGAAGCGATGCCTCACGAGTGGGGAAATCGTTTTGCTGATCAAACTAATACCTGTTAAAATCCTGAACTAATAATTGTACCAAAACCTCTTGGAGGACGTTGGCAAATATTTATATCAAAATTTCCTGGAGGACATTGTTAGGAATCCTAACTGTAACATGATAAACTCTAGATTATATTGAGAATGGACGTTAGTAATTAATATTATTTAATCTTAGCTTAGTGTCTAACTCAAATGTAATTATGTATAAGGACGAAGTTAGCATAATACTTGTCCTGGGAAAAACGTGCAGAACAGTGTCACAGGTTCTTCCAGAAAAAGGGACGGACATGAATTGTAAATATTATTGCTTTTACGTGCCTCTTTGCATGGGACCGCAACAATTTGCAGGTTTCCATAATCTAAATAGCTTTTACAAGTTTACCTGTAAAAGCGGTAATTTTGGTGAAGGCAGATCTTAACTGACCTCGGTAGCGGATAGATCGCTTCCGAATAATTTGTAAATAAATATATTTTAAGCTACTGAAGTCTTTAATTTCTCAAGTAGAACTCTAAATCAGTGTATCGCGAAATTCGGATCGAAGTGAAACCCCCAACGTTAGACGTATCGCAACAGTGGTGTCAAGCGGTGGTGATTTGTGACCAATTAATAAATCCCACGACAAAAGAACTTCTTTTGTTTCGACGTTGGTCCTGAAGCAAGGAACGGATTACGAGAAGAAAACGCTGGAAGATTAGAGGATCTACAACTGGTGACGGCGCAAGAGAATATTGCGGCGAGGACAAACCAGGAGACGGTTACAACTGGAGGCGGCGTCAATGATTATTTTGGCGGCGAGATAAACCCAGGGACAACCGTGAAGCAGTACAGCTGATGACGGCGCAAGGGAACATTGCGGCGAGGACAAACCAGAGGACGGTGAGCAGTGGGGGTGGCGTCAAGGAAAACCCAGGAACAACCTGAAGGCGTACAAGGCTGAGGCAACGTCGGCAACATTGGCGGTGTCTGGAAACAGCGGCGGCGTAACACAACACGAGGACGACAACACGGGGAAACCAGGAATTGCAGTGCATGTAAGTAATACTTCTTTGTATTTTCGAGAATTTATTGGTCTTATTATTGTATATAGTAAGGTGTTGCTTAGTAGGATTTTGATTTTATTGGGTTCAAGTATTGCTGGAACAGTTGTCAGTGAACGTGAAATAAGAATAATAGGTTGTAAAATAGTTATTGTTACAATCGGGACAAAGAGTTTACGCATTTCGCGAAATCTTGGCTTGTAGGACGAAATTTATTCGCGTTTATAAATTTTTATACAAGGATAGAACCATGGGTTCTGAGTTTAATATTTTTACCGTTGGAGAATTAAAACATGTTGCTAATTTGTTTGAGCTGCCTGAGAAAAAGAGAAAGGCAGAGATAATTCAGGAAATTGTTAATGCTAGTTATACAGCAGAAGAAATTAGGATTGAAATAGATATCTGGGAGGGAAATCCCCAGAAAGGCAGGTTAGAAAAGCAAGAAGCAAAGGAACGGGAAGAAAAAGAAAGGCTCGAAGGAAGAGAACGGGAAGAAAAATAAAGGCTCGAAACAAGACAGCGGGAAGAAAAATTAGCGTTAGTTAGGATAGAGCAGGAATTAGAAATAGCTAGATTAGATGCACAAGTAAAAATTGCGCAGGCTCAAGCTCCAATCCAGAATGGAAATGGAATAAATCATGGCAGCGTAATTAAGAACACATCGTTAAACATGACGAAGCAATTACAACCGTTTAAGGACGATGGCGATATGGGATTGTTTCTAACAAATTTCGAAAGGATTTGTGTCCAGCTACAATTTGAAAAAGAAACGTGGCCGATACGGTTGACAAGCGTCTTATCAACCGCGGCGAATGAAGTTGTTGCCCGCTTATCGGAGGAAGACAGCAAGAATTACGACAAAGTGCGAGTTAGTTTGCTTAAGAAATACCCGCTGACTGCAGAAGTTTTTAGAACCAAATTTCGTTATGGAAAACGAAAAGCGGATCAGAGTTATGCAGAATTTGCCTATCAGTTAAAAACAAACTTCCAGGAGTGGATCAGGAGCGAAGAAATAGACGACTTCGGAAAATTGGTGCAACTCATGTGTTTAGAAAAATTTTATAGTGCATTACCTGGAGAAATGAAATTTTGGGTGGAAGACCGGAATAAGGCAAAAACGGTGGAAGAAGCAGCAGAACACGCAGACACCTACCTAATGAAAAGAGGTCCTGGCACAGAGAAACATTATAATAATTTTAAAACACAGAAGGGAAGATTGGACCACAAATCCGTGTCAGCAACCCTGAAGGATTTAGAACCAAAACAAACGGCAGGCGAGGGCAGTAACCCTGTAGCCCTGGACAAAAGTAGTTTTGACAGGCGCCGACCAGTTAAATGTTACAGTTGTGGAGGCTTAGGACATTTTAAGAATTCTCCGGAGTGCCCGAAAGCGAAAGTTGTATTGACAACAATAGAATCAGGTAGCGACTTAAAACGGCTCTTTGACCCATATACAATGAACGCCGAGGTAAATGGCATAAAATCCATGATTCTTAGAGACAGTGCCGCAAGCTACGATATTGTGCATTCCAGGATAATAAAACCCAAAGATTACACAGGAAAGTATGTAAATGTCCAAGGGGTTTTAAGCCAGCAGAGTAAAGCGCTACCGGTTGCGAAAATTGAACTGAGTTTGCCTAAACTTCAGGTCAATACAGAAGCAGCTGTTACAAATTATTTGCCTGGTGGATATTCTTACTTATTGTCAAACCGAACATGGGAACTGATGAAAAATAAGGAGAATGGGGAAATCCAGCAAGTTTTTGCGCTAACCAGATCAAAGGCTAAAGAAATACTGGAACAAGAAAAATTCCAGGAAGCTACTGCAGAAATGCAGAAGGCTGTAGAGGGAAACAAGCCAGAAGAAGAAACTGTCTTAGAGGAGGTGAAACACGAAAACCCGAGGCAAGAAAGCAACGATCTGATTTCGGTGCCGAAATCGGAGGTGGATTTTTCCGACATCACAAAATTAACACCAACAAATTTAAGGAAACTACAATTGGAGGATTCGAAACTAAAAGAGTATTTCGACATGGCGGACTCTAAGAAAGAAATTAATGGAGCAAAATTTTATATCGCAAGTGGAATTTTACACCGAAGATTCACGGATAAACTTGGGCGGAGCTATGAACAGGTGATAGTGCCAAAGCAATTACAAAAGAAATTGCTAGAGATTGCACACAACAATATGTGGAAGGAATAAAACGATCAACCGCATAAAACAACACTATTGGTGGAACCAGTTAAGCCGAGACGTCAAGGCAAAGGTGAAAAGTTGCGACGTCTGTATGCGAGTTGGGAAATCGACGGACCGAAAGAAGGCACCCATGTGCCAAGTTCCTATAATCACAGAGCCTTACAAGCGAGTGAATGTTGACATCGTGGGACCATTAACCAAAACAGAGAAGGGAAATCGTTATCTGTTAACGTTAATTTGCAGCGCCACGAAGTTCCCTGATGCAATCCCATTGAAGGTGGCAGATTTGGAGTCGGTGGTGAATGGATTATTAAATATTTTTTCTAGAGTTGGTTTTCCGGCGGAGATTCAGATGGATTTAGGGACCGTGTTCACAAGTAATCTGACATCTGAGTTTTTCGATAGGTGCGGCATAAGAATTATTCACAGTTCAGCTTATCACCTACAATCAAATGCGGTAGAAAGATTCCATGGAGTCTATAAGCGAATCTTGAGAGCCTTGTGTTACGAGCATGGGAACGAATGGGACACATATTATGTAGATCAAGCGTTGTTCGCCTTGAGGTGTGCTCCACGCGCATGGGTTTAGCCCAGCAGAACTGGTGTATGGGAGACAAATTCGTTCACCACTAAATTTAATAAAGGACTTGTGGATTGGTAAGGAAACCAACGAACCAGTGGTCGTTTATGTTTTAAACCTGTTGGAGAGGTTAAAACAAATGCAGGACATTGCAGAAATCGCAATGTTGGAGGCGCAAAACAGGTCGAAAATTTACTACGACCGGAATGCGAAGATGGTAAATTACAATATTGGCGACAAAGTAATGCTTTATCAACAAGCGAGGACAAACAAGTTACAAATGCAGTGGACGGGGCCAAAGGAAATCGTTAGAAAAATATCAGAAACGAATTACATTATTAAAGAACCTTCCGGCAAACGACGGAAAAATTTAGTTCATGTGAATTTATTAAAACCATATTATGCGCAAGCAGAAGTGGTCGCGATCAATCTAATTCAACCAGGGGAAGACACAATTGATATCGAAATTCCTGACTTAGAAATTGACCACTCAGAAATGCTAAGTGCTTCTGAAGTGATTGATCAAGCGAAAGGAGTAGGACAACTGACCGGAGTCCAAAGGAAAGAGTTGGAGGAGTTAATCAACGAATTTCCAGGATTATTTTCTGATCGGCCAGGGCGAACTCATCTGATCGAACATGACATCGCGCTAAAAGAAGAGAAGATTATAAGGACACGGGCGTATTCTCATTCGAAGCGAGTGCGGGAAATTATCGACCAAGAAATCGACAAAATGTTGGAATTAGGAGTAATACGGCCAAGTAACAGTGCATATTCGTCACCTATGATAATTGTAGAGGCAGAGGGAAAAGAACCACGACCTGTGATTGATTACCGAGCCCTAAATGCGATTACAGTGCCGCAACAGCACCCAGTTCCAAATATAGAGGCATGTGTGGAGAGATGCAGCAAGGCAAAGTACCTCAGTCTAATTGATGTGGTTAGGGCCTATTGGCAGACAGGAATGACAGAAAGGGCTAGTAAATACGCCGCTTTTATCACACATCGAGGAGTGTTTGAGCCAGTGACCTTAGCGTTCGGCTTGCAATCGGCACCATTTTCATTTCAGAGGTTGATGGATACCATCCTCGAAGGAATGGGTGAGTTCGCTGAACCATTTTTGGACGACGTGGCGGTACATTCAAATAGCTGGGAGGAGCATCTAGAACACCTGAGCCAAGTATTTAATGTTATACATAAAGCAGGATTAACAATCAAGGCGAGGAAATGTGAATGGGGAAAAGCCGAGGTTGTGTACTTAGGACACAAAATTGGCCAAGGTTACAGGAAGCCATCTGAGGCGAAAGTAGCGGCTATTCAAAATTTTCGGCGACCGAAGACGAAACGTGACATAAGAGCATTCCTGGGGATAACAGGGTACTATCACCATTATATTCCAACGAATGCAGATATTGCGAGCCCACTCACGGATGCGTTGCGCAAAAATGCAAAAACCAGAGTGGAATGGGATGAACAGAAGGAAACGTCATTTCAACGGTTGAAGAACGAGTTAATGAGCGGTAAGGTTCTAAGGGCACCTGACTTTAACCGCGAGTTTATCGTACAAACTGATTGTTCTAAGAGAGGAATTGGTGTTACACTTTCGCAACGAAATGAAAAAGGCGAAGAACATCCGGTGCTATACTTGAGCAAAAAGTTGACTGACAGAGAACAAGCATATAGCGCGAGTGAGCTAGAGTGTGCAGCTTTAATTTGGGCTGTGGGAAAGTTAAAGCCATATTTATTTTTAAGCCATTTTACGGTCGAAACCGATCATTGCCCAATCAAGTGGCTAAATCAAATGAGTAACAAAAACGGTAGACTTTTGTGTTGGTCATTAATATTGCAAACCCTAAATTTTACTGTAGTTTACAAGCCAGGAAAAAAGTGTTCCAATGTTGATTCTTTGTCAAGTTATTTTGTGTAATTAATTTAGCAGAGAGACGACTACGACAGAGTACTTGAAAATTATTCATGTAAGGTAGTTAAATTAGATTTAGTTGATATAGACCAATAAATCTCGAGATGCAGCTGGTATTGCTTAGTAAAACAGTGCGAAGGTTTACGGCGTCTTGTGTGTGATCAAACGCGAGTGTATTTAACCCCAACAGACATTTTATCGCGGGGGCAACTGTTAGGAATCCTAACTGTAACATGATAAACTCTAGATTATATTGAGAATGGACGTTAGTAATTAATATTATTTAATCTTAGCTTAGTGTCTAACTCAAATGTAATTATGTATAAGGACGAAGTTAGCATTATACTTGTCCTGGGAAAAACGTGCAGAACAGTGTCACAGGTTCTTCCAGAAAAAAGAGCGGACATGAATTGTAAATATTATTGCTTTTACGTGCCTCTTTGCGTGAGACCGCAACAATTTGCAGGTTTCCATAATCTAAATAGCTTTTACAAGTTTACCTGTAAAAGCGGTAATTTTGGTGAAGGCAGATCTTAACTGACCTCGGTAGCGGATAGATCGCTTCCGAATAATTTGTAAATAAATATATTTTAAGTTACTGAAGTCTTTAATTTCTCAAGTAGAACTCTAAATCAGTGTATCGCGAAATTCGGATCAAAGTGAAACCCCCAACGTTAGACGTATCGCAACAACATATTCGAAATGAGGGTTTAACAACCACGCCGTTTCATATGTCGATTTCGTAACACTAAATAAGTCCGCCGACTAGCATAACATTTGCCCGGCCCGAAACTTGTTACGGGCTAAAAGTCATTTAAAGGTATTACATAATTAACTGCCCTATTTTCGATAAGGGTAGTGGCGACGTGAAAATCGCGAGCGATAGCGTCCCGCTTTTTCGGAGATTTTAGGCAGTTTTTAAACAAATAGTGTTTTAAACGCAAGTGCACAGAGGTACGGCGAGTTCCGGAGAGTAAATTTAGGGTAAAGAACATCCCGAAGATCCTTAAATAGAACCAAAAAGACACAGGAGAAAATCTTGTGAGGTTAAGTGAAGTAAACAATAAAGCAAGGTCAATAGTACGAAGGTAGCGGCAGATAGAAAAGCGACGTTGCCACGTCTAAAAATTTACACTAGAACGAAGGAAATCTTAAATGAGCAGGAGAGACAATCCAAAAGAGAAGAAAGACAAGAAAGGCCCTTTAGACGGGTTTATAAAACCAAAAAAAGAAGGTACAGCCAAGGACACAGATTACGAAAAGGAAGAAAATAGCGAAGAAAACATGGAGAAGTTAACTAAGCTGATAGAAGAGATGAATAAAGATATGAAGGAGATAAAGAAAGACATAAAAACCGCGAGAACCGAAATCAAAGGAAATAACGAGGAATTAAAGAAACTCGGCGAAGAGGTTAGAGTTGTGAAGGAGGAAATGCTAAAAAAAGAGGTAGAGTGGGAAAAAGAAAAATGCCTGCTACACCAGAAAATAGAAGGACTGGAAAAAAGACTTGAGATACAAGATCGACAAGGAAGAAAAAACAATATAGTTATCAAGGGATTGCAGTTAGAAGAAGGAAATATAAGGGAACAGATGGCAAAAGCTATAAAAGAAGAACTAAAGGTAGAGGTCGTAGTAGAGAGCGCTTATAAAACGGGAAGACGAGAAGGACCAAGCATGGTAGTCGTGAAACTACAGAACTTTGACCAGAAGTTGGAAGTGCTGAAAAACAAATACCGACTGGCAAATAAACAAATCTACATTGATAACGATCTGACAGTAGAAGAGCAGAAAATACAAGCAGAAGTGCGGAAAATAGCTAGAGAACAGAAAGAAAAGGGAAAAACCGTAAAAGTTGGATACCAAAAATTAGAAGTCAATGGAGTAAAGTACGAGTGGAACGCAAAAGAAGGGCGTCTAGGAAAACCCAAAAACCCCTCCGCAAAAAACGATTGAAGAAAAGCCAGGGCAGCACGACGACGACTACGGCGACGGAAATGGCAATGATTCAGGAAGAAAAAATAAAACAAGATAAAAAATGGAGAGTGGGTTCATGGAATGTACGTGGTTTGAATTATGAAGGAGCGCTACATCAGTTAGCACAGCAAATGACAAAATATAAGATAGAGATATTAGCAATCCAGGAAACAAATTTAAAAGGCGACAGTATTGTTGATTTAGATGACTACATTTTATTTAACGGTGGAGGACGAATAAATAGATTTGGTACCGGTTTCCTAATTAGAAAGTCGTGTATAAGCAGCCTGGTGGATTTCAGAAAGATAAGTGAACGAATAACCTACCTCAGGGTGAGATGTCCGGACAGGAAAATAAGTTTTGTAAATGCACACGCTCCAACGGAAGATGCGGAGGAAGAAGTTAAGGAACAATTTTATAGTGATTTGGAAGAAACCTACGAATCGATACCGAACTACGACATCAAGTTTTTACTAGGTGATTTCAATGCTAAGGTCGGTAAGGAAAATAGAAACAGACCGGTGGCAGGCAAATACAGCAGGCACACAAGTACAAGCAAAAACGGAAAGAAACTAATAAGTTTCGCTATGGGAAAAAGGCTGAAAATAAAAGCAACTTTTTTGATACACAAAGAGATATACAAAGAGACATGGTGTAGCCCGGATGGAAGGACGAACAACCAAATTGACCACATCTTGATAGAGGATAAGCACAATGCTATAGTACAAGATGTAAAGAGCTACAGAGGAGCCGAAATAAATTCCGATCATTACTTGGTGTGTGCCAAAATAAATTACAAAATTTCCTGGGAAAATGTCAGCAAGAAAAAACACCGCAACAGCTGGAACGCAACATTACTACATGAAGACAGAAAGAGAAAACTATACGAAAATGAAATAGAAAAAAATTTAGAAAAGGAAAGCAGTAAGGAGGGAGTCGATAAGGAATGGAGCGAAATAATAGAAATAATACACAGTGCAGCAAAGAAATATTTACAAGGAGAGAAAGCAAAAAGTAATAGTTGGTTTGATAAAGAATGCGAAGAAGTGACAGAACGAGTAAGCCAAGCAAAAGCGAAAATGCTGAGAGAGAAAACGAAAGAAAGCGAACTCCAGTTTAAAGAATCAAGAAAAGAGGCAAAAAGTCTATACAGAAATAAGAAAAGACAAAAACAAGAAGACACAATACAAGATCTGGAAGAGAGTTACAGGAGGCAAGATGTAAGAAATTTCTACAAAAAAGTAGGGAACACCAGAAAAGAATATCGACCAAAAATAAATATATGCCGCAGCAAAAATGGAGACCTGATAGGAGGAAGAGAGGCGGCCTTAAGCAGGTGGAAAGAATATTACCAGGAAATAATGGAAGAAGGCACAGAAGAACCTACGCAGAAAAAAACTGAGAAAAGCCAAGAAAAAGACAATCTGGACACGCCCACAGAAGAAGAAGTTAGGACGGTATTGCAAAAGATGAGGAATAACAAGAGTCCGGGAAACGATAATGTCCAAACTGAACTAATAAAATACGGCGGAGATTAACTAATAAAAAAAGTACATAAAGTGATATGCAATAGCTGGGAGAGAAAGCGAATGCCGAAAGAATGGAAGGAAGCTGTAATTAACCCTATTTATAAGAAAGGAGACCGACTCGTTTGTGCCAATTACAGACCAATATCTCTCCTAAACGTAGGGTACAAACTGTTGGCCACATTAATAAATAATAGGTTAAGAAGAATTGCAGAAACAAAAATAGGAGAGTACCAGTGTGGCTTTAGGGAAAACAGATCGATAACCGACCAACTTTTTACACTACGGCAGATACAAGAAAAAACAAAGAAAAAAGGAATAACGCTGCACATGCTGTTCATAGATTTTCGCCAGGCATACGATAGCCTAAACAGAAAGAAGTTATTCCAGACAATGACAGAACTAAACCTTCCAAAACAGCTAACCACACTAGTGGAAATGACCCTGGCAGAGACATGGAGCCAAGTCAAGATAGACGGGACAGTTTCAGAAAGTTTTAAGACAACGAAAGGCTTACGACAAGGGGACCCTCTATCTACAACATTATTCAATATAGCCCTAGAGGGTATAATGAGAAAAAGTAAGGTTGCAGGCGACAAAAGTATACTAAGGAGCTACTATCAAGTAATGGCTTATGCTGACGATCTGACCATTATCTCGAGAACAAAAGAAGAACTAAAAACCATCGTGAAGAAAATAGAAAAAGAAGCAAGACAGTATGGCCTAGAAATAAACGAAGAAAAAACGAAATATCTACTGACGGCATCAAAGAAGAGCAGAGATGGAAACGGTTTGAAAATAAAAAGTGATCTGGACGACAAAAAGTACAGTTTCGAACAAGTTAATAATTTTGTGTATCTCGGTACAGAAATAACCGACCCAAACGATCAGTACAGTGAAATCGAGAGAAGAATGCTTATAGGAAAAAGAAGTGCCGCGTCTTTAAAATCACTAATAAAGAACAAAAACGTCTCGAGAAGGGTAAAGCTAAGAGTGTACAAAACCATTATAAGACCGACTGTAGTGTATGGAAGTGAAGTGTGGGTGCTAAATAAAGTGTATATGAGTAAGCTGATGATCTGGGAAAGAAATATACTAAGGCAAATATTTGGGGGGATTAGAGAAGGGGACACATGGAGAAGGCGCACAAACGAAGAAATCTACAGCCTGTTTAAGGAAACTACGATAGTAAACGTAATAAAGCAACGGAGACTCAGATGGTTGGGCCACCTGGGAAGAATGGCAAATGAAAGGATTCCAAAAATGGTTTTCAAGGAAACTCCGGAAGGCACAAACAGAAGGGGAAGACCTCAAAATGAATGGTTTAAAGATGTGAAAGAAGACTTAAAAGAATTAAAAGTAGAAAACTGGGAAAACCAAGTAATGAGAAGAAAGGAATGGAGGAAGATAACAGAAAAAGCCAAGGGCCTTAAAGGCCTCTCGAGCTGATTTATATATATATATATATATATTTTCGATAAACCTAAATATTACCCGCTATTACAAGCTTCGAATTTCTAGGAATCTATATGCTTAATTAATTTGCGTTAGGCTAGGCCTCTCTTACTGCATCGGTGTTAGCCTGGTTGCATATTAAACGCTCCCACCAATCTCTAAATTTGGGATTCCCTTATCAGTATTTTCGGCCATTAGCCATTTTGTGTAGCTAGAGAATAGGTGCCTTTGTGAGATTTCGTTTTGAAACGAGCCTTAATGGGATTTTCTCGTGGGCATCTGGCTTAGAAATTCTGTTGTATTGCGTTTTAGGCCTTCCGGGGTGGGCGTACAGCCCCCCGGAGAGGTTATTTTTGGCGATTTTCTAAGCCTCAAGCTTAGCTTGGATTTTACCTCGGCGAGCACATGTTTTCCTTTGGCGAAGCGGAGCCAGAACACCTAGGGTACGTTATCTTGATGAATATTTGAATTAGATTCTATGGTTTGATACTCCTTTTAGCTCCGTATGTACGGCGACCATTTGTACAGCTCCATATGTACGGCATCTCCAATTTTGCTGCGTCCATTTGCACGGTTCCCCTTCGTTTGGCAGCGTTTCCTTCTGGCGAAGACGGCCTCCAGCTTTTGCTTTAACTTGGCGAGTGCGAATCCCTTCGCCTACAGGTAGATGCTTCGGCGTAGCCTACTTCAGCGACATGTTACCTGCAGGTCGTTAGTCCTGCCCAAACTTTGGAAAATTATCGACCTATCAGTATTTTGTCACGCTTCCACCAACTACTAATGAAAATAATCACGACACGCTTAACAGCAAAGCTCGATGGATACCAACCATATGAACAGGCAGGATTCCGAAAAGGTTGCTCTACATCCGATTACCTGCTAACTATGAAGATCTTAATTGAAAAACACACAGAATATCAGTTTCAATTGTATCTCGCTTATATGGATTATGAAAAAGCGTTTGACTCAATAGAGCATAAAGACGTAACCCAAGCTATGAATGACTGCAGAATTGACAGCAGATACATTCAGGTAAATCACCGACAGCATGATCCAAGCAAGCGCTACATACCACCTAAACGAACAAGAAAAAACAAAATCAATAGAACTAAAACGAGGAGTAAAGCAAGGAGATACGCTGTCTCCCAAATTATTCACGCTTGCTATGGAATACATCTTTAAACGACTGGACTGTTCAAACAAAGGAATAAACATCAATGGAAAGCACATTTACGATATGCAGATGATGTAGTAATAACAGCGTCCAACATCGAAGAATTGAGAGAAATGTTAGAAGAACTGAACATCGAATCCAAGAAAGCAGGTTTAAAGATAAACGATAATAAAACAAAAGCAATGTATGAATGGGACGATATCGTGACAATGAACAATAAGGAAGTAGAAAACGTCAAAGAATATATAGGTATATTTAGGACAAAAGTTCATGCTGGGAAAGGAAAACCAAACACAAGAAATCAAGAGAAGAGCAAAACTGGCATGGACAGCATATGGTAAATTAAGTTACATCCTAAAAAATAAAAGTATCCCCATTCACTTAAAAGCTAAAGTGTTTGATTACTGTATCCTGCCAGTCATGACTTATGGCGCACAAAACTGGGTAATGACTAAGAAGAATATGAACATCCTAAGAACAACCCAGCGAGCTAAGGAAAGGTTAATGCTAGGAATCTCGTTAGAAGACAGGAAAACAAATAATTGGATAAGGCAAAGGACGAAAGTCACTGATGTGGTAGAAAAGGCAACGAAACTAAAATGGACCTTCGCAGGACACGTAGCCAGAGGAGATACAGAAAAGTGGCATAAATCCTTTCTCAACTGGAGGCCATATGGTCATAAACGGCCAAGAGGACGTTCATGCATGAGATGAATAGATGACCTCAAACTAACAGCAGGCCTCAACTGGATGAAGGCAGCACAAAATAGACACCGATGGAAACATGATTTAAAAGAGGCGTATGTCGGTAAATGGATGTAAAACGCTGTGTAGAAGAAGAATAATACTTGAAGAAGTAGTTCAAAGTTATAGAGTAGAGGTATTACCACTACTAGTATAGAATTGAAACACTGTGTACATTTATTTCTTAAAGAGAAGCTTAGGGTATCTTTTATTTTTATTTGCTTATACAATAGATAGTCACTCTGATGTACTTTATGACAATGCCCGATCTCATAGAAGAACGATGTATGTAAAATAGATACATCTTCATATGCTCTTAAGTTAGAACGTGAATAAGATTGACGGAGATAACTTATAGTCAACTATGTATTTAAAGTTTAAATCAAAGATTTAAAATATATGAAGCACATTTTATTAGAAAATATCATGTTTAAGTAGTTATAGTTTCCAGATTTTATAGAAAATTAAACTAAAAAGTAATTTATTACTGCTAGAATGTTGGAATATACTTTTTTATTGCAAAATCGAAAACAAAACTGTAAAACACGCTGCTCGTTTATACAGGGTGTTTCATTAATAATTGGAAATATTTTAATTGTAGAATCCTGGGCTCAAAATATTAATATTTAACCCAAATCACTTAGATAAAATGTGGCTCGTTACTGAGATATAGGGTGTTCCATTTAAAAATTTAAAAATGATTTTTCCCCATTACTTTAAAACTATTTGACGTATCCGTATCATATTTGGCAGGAAGTTTAGACACTGTAAACCATGCTAAATTGTGTTAAATAAACGTTTCTGACTACTACCAGAGGCGTACCACAGGAGCAAGTGAGTGGTTGACCCTTCCCAAATTCTACGCCACTGGCGGAATTGCCATTTTAGCAGAATTTTTCGACTCTCCAATACTTTCTATGTAAATAACATACTCTTTCTTCGTCACGATAACGTCATTATTTTTCGAGATATTTAAAGTTAAACATAAAGCTGAACAGTTATTTTGATTTTAATGTGTATTAATTATGTTGGTGTTTTATGTCATAAGATTGCATTTATTACGCAAATGAAACTTTAATCCGTATTAACAAAAAAATATAATGTTATTTATTGAAATTTATTGAAACGAATACATGGATACATTTTTTTTATGTTCAATGCATCTATGTATTAGTTTCAAGAAATTTCAATAAATAACATTATGTTTTTTTGTTAATACGGATTAAAGTTTCATTTGCGTAATAAATGCAATCTTATGACAAAAAACACCGACATAATTAATACACATTAAAATCAAAATAACTGTTCAGCTTTATGTTTAACTTTAAATATCTCAAAAAATAATGACGTTATCGTGACGAAGGAAGAATATGTTATTTACATAGAAAGTATTGGAGAATCGACAAATTGTGTTAAAATGGCAATTCCGCCAGCGGCGTAGAATTTGGGAAGGGTCAACCACCCACTTGCCCCTGTGGTACGCCTCTGGTAGTAGCCAGAAACGTTTATTTAACATAATTTAGCATGGTTTACAGTGTCTAAACTTCCTGCCAAATATGATACGGATACGTCAAATAGTTTTAAAGTAATGGGGAAAAATCATTTTTAAATTTTTAAATAAAACACCCTATATCTCAGTAACAAGCCACATTTTATCTAAGTGATTTGGGTTAAATATTAATATTTTAAGCCCAGAATTCTACAGTTAAAATATTTCCAATTATTAATGAAACACCCTGTATAAATTCGTCTTTTTGGCACGTCTGCAAGCCCTGATTCTACAGGCTGGACCATAAATCCGCGGCTCGAGCATTTTGTTTAACAGGCCATTTGGGTATTAATTCCGTATAATAATTCTTAACAACTCTTTTATGTTCGTCGGAAAGCGCCTCGTATAAAATAAGCTGTTAATCATAATAACCACATATCCTCCATCAATTTGTTACCTCATCATGCATCAAGCAGCGTTCGTGATCACTTCGTGAGCAAGCAAGCGCTAATGACTTCGCGTTACGTGATCTAATTTACGAAATTGCCGTAACTGTTGCTTTTGGCACAAATGGTGTTGCCACACCATGTAATTTGTTTATTATCCACCGCTCGTAATGGGCGAGAGGCAAAAATGGAAGCGGGCCCCTATGGAAATCCGACTTTCATGGCAAGCGCACGTTAAAATTCTCGTACTAAAAACTTTAATAACCACCAGCATGGTACAAATTACGAGAGGAAGCTACCTAATGTAGATTTGTAAATTCGAAGGAATTCTATCGTCGTTAGCATAAGTGACAACTAAACACCCCCTAATTAAACCGGGCTTTAATTGCGCCCAGAACATGATTAATATTTGGGAAACACATGTCAGTTTAGCGCTGCATTCCTTCTAATGAGGCAGCGCTCCTCGAATTCCTAGCTGGGGCACAGAATAATAATAACCAGAAGGATATCTCGTATTACCTGACCGCCGGCCCCTCATAGCCTTGAGACGTTTCTACCCCGAAATTCTACCCCGAAACGGCAAGTTTAGGTAGCGGCTTTGGGGAGAGCCCATGGAATACAAAGGTTCGAGGTCACCCGTTGTCGGCGTCGACATCAAAGCGGTTTTGTACAAGATATCCTTCTGGTTATTATTATTCTGTGGCTGGGGCATAAAGGACTGAATTCTGAACCGTATCCGGGCACCAGGGTCGCACTGAACGAAATTGGGCCAGGACCCAATTCTGCTGGAAGATCTTCAACGACGATTTGCATTAGAAGAATAGACCATTGTGTTCTAATTATAGAATGCTAATATTGGATCGGTTTTTGCTGAGCTGTTATTGCAACATGTGTTCTAGTACTATTTTAAAAGGTTTTTGCATGATGAGATCGAAATCGCAACTGGTGTTTTATGGATTTATGAAACCGACTTCTAAGCAGTAGGTAAATATGTTAAATTCTTACATTTAGAAAAAGGTAAAAGGAAGAGTGTTCTTGCTAATAAATATAGAACTAAGTACTCCAGTAACAAACTGGGAAGCTATCAGTAAAGAAACTGCCACAGCAAACTTAAACTGTAATAATATGGAACCAACATTTCAATAATCGAAATATATGCTACGAGTGAATATACCCAGGATAAGAGGAATATCAGTATGAGACAACGCTAGACGATGCTTTAAATAAAATTGAAAGTCAAGGAGAAGTAATTATATTAGGGACAAGGGACATAGATGCCACAACAGGAATAGAGAACCCCCCACCCCTCCGTTGTTGGAAAATTTGGGGACGAAACTAGAAATTAAAATGGCCAGATACAAATTTGCACTAATCAACATAAAAATCTAAACGGCATCTTTCAATATAAGAATTTATAATTACAGTGACACGAACCACACAAAATCCCCCACTAGGGGAGGCTGCGCTAGCTCCGTTTGACAATTACACTCCGTAGAAAAATTATAAACATTCGTAAATGCGGGAAATTAAAAATTTTTATTTTAAAAATCATCTGAGTTCGTTTACATGTAACAGTGTGTAAGTTACTAAAAGACTACTTATTAAATATATTGTAACAAAAATAATAGTACATAGAACAACTAAGAATGCCATACATATTTTTCTGATAATAAACTGCTCAAGTACAGGTCTAAAGAGTAGCTTCAGCACTGCGAAAACATTAAGTATTATAGTGCACCCAGAATGTGTAGTTCAAAACGTGACCACCGAACTTCTGTAGATGGCGCCAAGTGGACAAGCCGCCACTGTGCTAAAATGCTTGGAAATTTTGCAAAGTGGAAAATCGCCACCTTTCGCCAAAACCAAATAGCGCATGAAGGTGCTCGGGACCTTAGCAACAACTTTGCCCCCTTTCAAAATTTCGATATCTGTAGCCGTTCGAAAGTTACAGGCGATCCAGACAGACGGACGGACGGACGGACGGACGGACAAAACGTTCGCATAAGTACGCTGAAGCTACTAATAAATTACTGAGAGATTATATAAAATAAGTATATTAGATCGCCTAATTATCAATTATCCTAAAGGCTAACACAAAGAGTTTTTAAACAAAGGAAATAGACATTGAGATCGCCAGAGCAATGAAAAGCTAAAGTGAGAAAAAAATGCTGACACAAATACGGTATATTCTTCATATACAACTTTGTCTTTAAATTTTCGTTAACTTTCAGAAGTCTTCAAGGCTATAAAGAAATTAAACGATAGACATGGCTCGACAGTTCGTAAAATCATAAACGAAGCGTCAGTAAGAATTTTCCCGCACCTTAAATCACGGCCTGAGGATGTGGAAATGAATATTGTTAGAGCATTGAATTATGCAGTTGAACATGGTTTAGTAAACGTAAGGCGGAGAAAATACAGGGTTTTCATTAATTCCCATTTCCCGCGTGACTACATTTAAATCTGCCGCTATAAATTTGTTTTTCGAAGGTTGGTGGTATTGGTAATATCCCTAAACAAATTGCCAAATCTTGACCTGCCGCGACATAGACGTTCGTCACTTCTAACCTCTAAACTTCATACGTTTCGTTTTGCTGTTTAGAAGTTATTGGATTGTATTTGTTGAGTCGACATCGAAAAACAGTTCTTTTCAGAACTCTGAAATTACCTGGATATTTAGATGTAAGTAAATTGTAAAGTTGAGATATTTATTATTATGGTGGTGAGGCACTACCACCCCATGAAGGAGCTTGGCCTGCAAGGCAGAAGGTCAGAGCTTCCGTATCCTCGCTTTCACACCCGGCTGTCGCGTGTCAAATTCATGACACGTGGTGATGTGGTGAGCATCACCGCATTATTACCCCTTATTCTTTCGAATGCGGGTCCCCAATTATTTAAAGCGACTTCCAGACTTCCGCACCCCAGTCCGATGCTCTAACCATTGAGCTACGCTGGCGCTATTTATTATTACATATAACCTAAAATAACAGTTTTCAAATTTGTTAGTAATTAAAATTCATATTATTAATATAGATAATAATTAAATATGGCAATAAATCATTAGCAGATATTATTATATATTTTGTTAAATGTGCAGAACTGACCTAAGAAAAATGGTTTTTACACCGGAGTAGGATGCTTTCATTTTGATGACACACTTTATAAGTGGTTGCGGATATTCAGAGACGAATAGAGCAAAGCCCTAAGAAATCCGTTTCACAATTATCTGCTCAAACAGGTAAATGCAATGATTAAAAAAATATTTAGGCAATATTAATTATGACAATTACAGTCAGACCTCGCCGTTCGCGGGGGTTACGTTCCAGAAGAATGCCGCGAAGCGCAAAACCGCGATGCCCAAGTAAACACATAAATGATAAAAACGGGGTTAGGTTCCATTAACTAACAATATCAAATACTTGGGAGTTATTTTTGACAAACAGCTGAATTGGGAGAAACATTTGAAAGTTAAAACTGAAACCAGCATGCATGGCATTCTGGCAGTGTCTCCGCGCTCTGTGTAAATCCTGGGGACGCTCCCCCCAAATTACTTTGCGTCTGTATACTGTTGTGATTAGGCCCATGCTATGTTATGAAGCATTTGTCAAGTGACCCAAGGTCAAACAGGCGAAGGCAGCAAGTAAACTGGGCCATGTACAGCGTTTTGCCTGTCTTAGTTCTACAGGTGCTATATCCTCAACCCCCACGACCGCTTTAAAGGTAATCTTATGCCTTCCTCTACTTGATATTTTTGTGCAGGAAGTAGCCGTAAGAGCCGCCTTGAGGCTACGCTATAGGGGGCTGTGGCACACAGTAGGTAAGAAAGGCGGACATACCCCCATTCTGAATGAGGCCGTTGGCAAGATCCCTCTTCTGGATGATATGATAGACTACCAACCTCTACAATATGCCTTCATTAGACAATTTAATGACTATTTGCGTAGTCTTTCCATCTTTACTAATGAATCTAAAACAAAGCATGGAAAGGGTGCCGGAGTTTTCTCTGACGATCAGAACCATTGCCAACGCATACCACTAGGCAAAATGGGCACTCTCTTACAAGAGTTAATTGAATTAATGCATGGTACAAAAGCAATTCTTGAAAGACGAATTGAGAACCAACGTATCGGTATCTTCAGTGACAGTAAAACAATTTTACTAGCCCTGGGAAGTTGCAAAATTACCTCAGGTGTAGTACTGCAGTGCCGTTATGCTCTCGAGGATATCTCAAAATATAATGTCGTTTCCCTTGTATGGGTAAAAAGAAACATAACGGCCACTACGTCTAGGAGACTGCGAGACTGGCTTCGGAATAACTTCTCAGGGGACTAAAACCCGTAATCCCTATATCCCTAACAACATTATATCGGACTATGCTATATTAATAAACCTTAAACAGCTTTACACGAAGATGGTTAACATGCAAAGCTGTAGTCAAGCAAGGGCTGCTATTACAGCGCCCTCACGAAGGACAGCCAAATATTGCGTGCAACTGTTCCGAAGGAACCTTCTACTAGTAGTGGGTATCCAATCTGGACACTGCACTCTAAACTAACATATGCCCAAACTGTCGCGGATGCAACGAGGATGATCAGAGAGCAGAAACGTTATGTGCCGCTGCCCAGCTCTCGCAGGAGTCAGAGGATCCATGTTGGGGGACTTCTGGCCCGATATGGTCAAAATCAGCAACACACCAGTCATTGTCGTCTTTAAGAACATTCAAAGGGTAGGATGGTTTGAGTGATACACAACTTCGAGAGCTGCTAGGGAGGTAGTGCAATGGGCTCGCTTAAGGCCACCGAAGTGCGTGTGAGGTAACTCACCCTCCACATATAATTCAAAATTCAGAATAGCCAGCACAGGGAGTACTTACGTGAAATTCATAAAATACTCGCCTGTATCTAATAAACAACAAGCTTATAGTGGTATTCTTCTTCTTCTTCATATCGTCTTAACATCTTTCCCTATTTCTAGTGACATGAGAAGCCTGATGTGCTGAGGTGTTAGCTTTTTCCTTTATTTGGTTAATCCATCGCTTCAGTAACCTTCCGCGGGCTCGGGTACCTGCCGTTTTACCCTAGACTACAGGTAATTCAAGATTATCTTTGTCCCGCCTTGCTAAATGGCTAAAGTATTTAAGAATGCGGAAATATACCATTTGGGATAATCGCTGAGACTCTTTGAACAGTGGTACTAGTCTGAATTTCACAGATCCACCTTCTAGGCAGAATCACAGGATCGTACAGGCAATGAACGATCAAATGTAAAATTGCAAACAGACTTATGTCTAATCAACAAACATAGTGCAGAAAAAGGTTAAACGTTGCAATAATATTCTAAAGGTTGAATATAATATAATTTACACAGCTTAAACTCCGGCAAAGAGTGAGAGACTAACAAACGGGGGCACGCGTAAAAACACTACACACGAAATGCGAAAGTGGGAGGTTGATGTTCAAAAATTAAACACATAACGGCACCGGTAACGTTCCAGAGATTCTGAAGGAACTCTAAGGAATCAGCTAGCAACTCGCATAGCTCAAATATGTCTCAACGTCGAAATTCAAAGTAACATGCCGGAGGACTAAAGAACACCACTCGAGAAGAAGTAAGTATTGAGCACAAAAAGTCACAAACACAATTAAGCTCGTCAACTTGAAAAGGCGAAGCCTTTTCCTCAACTCCCTCGAATGATTTTCATTCCTCCCAGAGAAGAAACAGAACTCTAGGCACAATCATCTGCACAAGTTGGATACTGACTCAAGATCACGTTGACATAATTGAGTAGCCCGCACCTAAAAAGCTGTAAAGTGGTCCCACGGAAGGCATTCAATCAGGAACTGACCATGTGCTTTTGAACCGATATACTAACTAAAAGGAAGAAATAGGAAGGGAAGGCCGAGAAAAACATGGGAGGACTGCATAGAGGAAGACCTAGTGGATTTTAAAATAAGAGACTGGCAGGCTGTGGTGCAAGATAGGAAAAAGTGGAAAAACATAATTCAAGCCATAGGCCAGTAGGCCCGAAGTGCTGTTATATATATATATATATATATATATACTAACGGCTACAAATCAATTTCGCAGACACGACCAGAAGATGTAAAAATTTACTACATATGGGCCAAAGAAATACTGCATTCCAGCTTTAAACTGGCCGCAATTATCCGCCGGCGTAGAAGACAAGCTCCCAAAACGTCTCTATAGCTGCCTAAATTGTCTTCAAATCGTCTTCAACTCAAACATGAGGCGATAAGCCAAACCATCCAAGGCTATGTAAATCGACGAATTGCAGCGAGCTGTACTGTATTACAGCATGAAAGAAGAAACAAAAAAGAAACAGATTTTCTATAACAAGAGGCAAATGAAACGTTTACACACTCTGGAAACTGTTACTAATTAAAGAATACATTATCCACTACTCAATATGTGTAGCCTTTAGACATTTGGTTCTTGTTCCTCTTCATTCCACAATAGTTGTTCACACCTAGACATACGCATCTTCCATATTTTCACATCCATCGATTAATTTCAATTTCCGCTATTTTATATGATGTTCGCCTTTTCTTTTCTTTAGCGAATAGATTACATCGCTATTTTATATTTAGTACAGCCTTTCTACGTGTGTGTGCGGGCTTGTGCAGTTCTGCAATATGCGTAACGTAAGAAGGTAGTAGCATTGGATTGTAGTCATTGGACTGCAATTTGTGTTGGATGATTGGAAAAGTAAATGTGCAAATGGTTAGCACAAAAATACCCATTAAACTGATGATATAACCCTACAAGACCAAGAGACAAATCTTGATATGCTACTATAGGAAGTAGAAACGTTAATTAACAAACTAAGTTAACACGAGTATCTAGCCATTGTCATTGATATGATAACAGTTGACTATATCAAAGTCATATACCCTCAAACAGTCAGAGTTATTCATAAACTGCCACAGGTTGGATGGAAAACTGGCTGTTGGCTAACAAGCGCTGGCATATTGCTTTAATTATCCCTTTTGACAAGAAAAGCTCTAAAAGTGACTATAATAATTATCGACTAACAGCACTTTCGATCTTAAATCTTCGACGATTAATTAAAAAAGCACGCAAGATTTATACTCCTACGAAAAAGTCATTATTAATGTACGTTGGCAACAGCTATGGATATCCACTACAGATGGGCGCGTGAGTGAATATTCCCTCACGTCACGCACGTTTCAGGTTTGCTTTAAACACTCACGTTCATGCACGCTTACGTTCACATTCGCTCACGTTCACGGCGTGATCCACCACTCACGACGTGACCAGCAGCTTTTATTTGAAAATTCAAATTCAGATAGAACAGAATGTTTAAATTTAAAACCAATAACGGACCCGCAACAGAACTAGAAACTCTAAAATAAAATATGTTTTGCACGTTAAGTAATTTACGTAATATGTTGCAATCAGAATAGTAGACACGAAAAGAAATAAATGCAAATTGACTGCAATAGTTTACAATAATGGATAAATACTGATTTCTCGCAAAAACGTTTCTTGCAACCGTCTTCAAAAACAATACTTTTAATACCAAAAACTGTCATTGGCATTGACGTTTCCCGTACTGATAGGAGTACAAGAAAGTATATGTTGCTAGGCAATACTTTTAATTCTTAGGTTTAAAAGCACTTTCACGTCCAAGCAACTAAAAGTAAGTTCTACTTGGTCGCTTATAGACGCAGACACGTGATTGACTGTAGGCACAACATCCACAACACAACACAAGTGCGAAGCTCCGTCGCTGCAGGCTGCTACACAGAAGTACAAGCTCTAGATCTTCCACATGTCGGGCAGCGAGGGAGCGGAGCATCCTGCAGTCTTTTATTCGTTACTAAATATTTAACGTGAAATTAACGTGAAACGTGAATCACGCTTTGGAAATTTTCACTCACGTTCACGTCCCGATTTTCAAATATTACTCACGTTCACGATGGGACCCGCCGTGACCCGATTGTTTTCACTTCACGCGCCCATTCCTAATATACACGATGGATACGGGCACTTTATTTCATCTGATAGGTCTTGTCAAAAGATTGTTCAAGCGAAATACAGATGGGAAGAGCTCCGTTCGTAAGGGTGTAAAACGGGCTTGTGTTTGATCATTATTATGCAATATCTATAGCAAAAATTTATTATGTGCTAGACGCTTGACAGGATCGAATGGAGTATTTTGCTAACGATATAGCTTTTATAGCTGTTAATCACGAAGCAGTTTTTCTATCTTGGAGTCTTGGTATTTTTATATCTAGCACGGGTAGTTGTGAACAGGAAATGCAAAAAAGAATGCAACTTAGAAAAGATTATATTAGAGAACTTACTCAAATATGGCTTGACAACAATCTTACATGCAATACAAAAATTAATAACCGTCAACACACTAGCGTCGTATCTAGTTACGGACCGTCGCGTCGACGTATGGCTGGCGACAAACTTTTCGTGTTTCATAAATTAATTAATATTACCAAAATTTAGGCTATCAACAGTACCACCATGGATACAGTTGTAGTACATAGAACATATCGCAGAAAACATAGATGTAAATGATGATAGATACCATCTCAACCAGTAGAAAAGGAAGGAATTTTACTGATAGATTGTATGGAACGTGGCAGCACAAGCGCTGCTCAATATTATGTAGCATTAGTTATAAAAGTTCGTCACTGCATTAAAGAAAAAAGAAGAGGAAAACTGCTACGCGGAATTCTCTTTCATCGAGACAACGCCCCAGTTCATAAGATCCTTATTTCTATGAATGCAATTCATGACGCTGGGTTTGAAGTTATGGAGCATCAACCCTACTCCCCTGACCTAGTTCACAGTGGTTTTTATTTCTTCCCAAAGCTAAAAGAGAGTCTTCGGGGAACAAACAGCTATGACGTTGTTATAGCAGCAGTGCAGGACTTCTTCTGTGATCAAGACTTGAGTTTTTTCAAGTATGGTGTTGCTATGCTTGAACATAGATGGAATAAGTGTCTTCACATTCACATTCAAAGAAATTATGTTGAAAAATAATGTTGTAGGTATTCTATGCTAGGGACAATAAATATTGTACATTTCTCGTACGTCTCCTATAGCACAAGCTGGTAATTAGTTTTACTTAGGGTTTATTAAAAATCTATTCCATGTTTGGTAAAATGCAGGTAAAGAATTATAATAAAAAATCATTATCAGTTTCGTAACGGATAGTACCTAAATAACCTACTTATTTCTTTAAAGCACCTTCAAAGTTTGCTTATGAATTTGCGCCATTCTTTAGCGTTTCCAAAGGGAAAGACGTCGAAATAAATATGACAAAAAAATGTACTTTTTTAAGTTTATTTGCTTCTATTTTATCTTTTAGATTTGTATTGGATTACCAATGAGGAAAATTTGTGGCATAAATAGTCGTAGAAATATTGGACTGAGAGTTAAATTTTATCCCTTCTCGCTTAGTCCTACCCTGTCGTCATACTCGGAAAGCAGACCAGGTGTTCCGCCATTAACAGAATTCTGAGGATCGGAGTTGGAAATTACTGTGTAGATTTAAAATTAATTTTGCCAAGTTTGTTTGAGCAGCAGCACAAAGGGCTGCGTTGAGCCGAAGTGTGAAGCGATAAAGTTACCCCTCTGCTGGCTCCTCCTGTTCCGGTTAGTGATTCCTTAATAGTGAGGCCGTTTAAATATGTCTTGCGTCCCCTATGATTGATTTATTTTACCCCAGGCCGGCAGTGACTAAATCGCGGAACCCTTCATACCCTTCATTAATATGTTTCTGGTTATGGTGCAGAATTTATAGGCATGTAGAGTGTGTGCTTCGAAAACAAAGTTTATATTACTAAACTTACAGTAGCAAAGAAAACATTTCTCTAAGGCTAATCATGTGGCATATTAGCAATGGCGGCTCGTGATAATTGCATTTAGGGGGATCTTATTTCTAACAACTAATTAATAGTTATTTAACCAATAAGTGTGTTAATGAAAGCGATTAATAATTGAAACTGTTAAACTTTTTTTGTGGTGAAAAATTTTATTAATACAACTAACCTCCATGCAAAATGTCATCAAAACCTCAAAATCACAAAAACAGTTAATTAATGAAAAAGAGTGTATTAATAAAAAATAGTGTATTAATGACTTCTATTAATCCATCCTTTTTTAGGAAACATAATTCATTAGCAAGCTTACAACAAAAAAAAATTATAATTAATGATTAACTTACATTTGGTCGATGTTTTACTTATGGCAACCATTGGACAATGGTTTGAAATATCTGTTGTTTTATCACATTTAATTGCCAAAAATTCGCTTTCATTAATTTGTATTGGATTATTTGACGACATAACATTTCATCATGTATAATTTTGAATGAACATTTCAAAACCATTGCATTATTTAAATGTTCTCTTAAAAATTATGCGATTCTGAAGAAGAAATCTATTAACTCTGGCAAAACTTTTCCCACGTCATTCTATTTCCAATTCCAGCTTTCCGCAAAATTGTATGCAATTATTCTCTTTAATTACATATATACATGTTCTTAGCTACCTGTTCATTATGTTTAATTAGTTTTTGTCTATAAACAGCAATTAACTGATCTGCAATATTTACAAAACCGTGTAAAACAAATTCTGTACAATAATTCACATGCCATGCAGAAATTTACGTTTTTTTTACCCTCTTACTTAAATGTTTAAGATATTTAAATCTTAACCTAGATCAGGTTTTGTCCATTCCTTTACATTAAAGCAGAACACATGGAAAACAACCCGATCATTTAATGTATCAGATCCACAAATTCAGTTGTTTTTCTTGTAAATGTGAAATTACGAGTTGCAAATGTATTTTCTTTGTTATTTTAACCTTTTCAGCTACCGGTAAGCTTTTAAAATGTTGAGAATATTAATTGTGCTATTCTCCTCCATTTTTTAAAAAAACCTACACAAAACAACGGAAAGTACTGCAGATAATTAAACACTCTCCAACTGGAATCCATACTATGTAAAATCATCAAAACACGACTCTCAACAAGCTCAGTATGCTCAGACACGTTGAAATATAACAGTAGAAAGGGGCTAGTTATCCCCCACTCCTTTTAATTGATTCGCGGATTCGCGGTTTAATTCGCGGATTTCGCGGTTTTATTCGCGGATTGACCTAATTAATTTCGCGGTTTGATCTAATTAATTTCGCGGTTTGATCTAATTAATTTCGCGGTTTGATCTAATTAATTTACATATGTGCTACTGATTAAATTACGCATTAGATTTTTTAATTTGCTTCTGGAATTACGCGTCGGACTTCGGCGGCCATCTTGGATTTCTGGCGGGAATATTTGAAATTTGAATTTTTTCCGATTTTTTCTAAGTTTAATTTGTTGGATTTGAATTTCCCGGGGCGTCGGCCATCTTGGTGCGCGCGCACTTCTCACGGCGGTTGTTTTTAATTTTCGCGGAAATATTTGAAATTCAAACTGATAGATCTATTTCGCTCTTCGAAGCTGCTGTCTCTCTCTTGCATTCACTCGTGGAAATATTTAAATTTAAAAAATCTATTTGCGGCGGACCCGAGTGGGAATCGAACCCTAGTTTTCTGGTTAACAGTCTTAGCACCTTACCGTTGCGCTATCGAGGTCTGTTGAACATATAGGAAATGAACAAGACGTCATTTCGCAGCTGTGCCGTCACACCGTTCGAGTTGAAACAAACTATTTTTCAAAAATTTATATTATGAGAATAGGGAATGTTTAACATATTGTGTTTACAGGCAGACACAATTTTTAAAAAATTATATATGCAACAGCTTTGCTACTAATAATAATTTTATAATTTGCAATATAGTCGTTGTCCCAAGTTTCTGGTTAATTTCCATTCCCTCAGTGGTTAATTTCCATTCGACCGCAGAAAATTTGAAAAGCTATATGAAATAATGACTTTATTTTATAATTAAAACAGCGAAATCCGCGAATAAATCAGCGAACCCGCGATAATTACTTTTATTTTATATAGCGAAAGCTGATTCATAAATTTGACCGTTGTAAATCGCCTGTCAGAGCCTGCACTGCAAAACACAGGCACCGACATGCTCCGGCTCGAGAGTGGGGTGTCGCTGACGTAATGTTTTCGTACCTGCATAAAAGTGGCTGCGGACTCTATAGCGCATCGAATTGCTTCACTCCTAGTCGTCGTGTCAACACCACCAGTTTTACCTAAGATGGATCCTTGAAGTGTTAATAAGTGCCAAGAAAAACCAGGCCCCTACACCAGGAGACCGGCAGCAGAAAAAACAAGTAAGAAAACGCATCTTTTAAATAAAAAACAACACGGTGCACCGCCACAACCACCAGCCATGAACGTGGAGGCCAAGGGGTATTCGCCACGTATAGATGCCACCGATGAGGACCTGCGGGTGTTCATTGAGGAGACGATGCCTTCCTATGACGTAACACCGATCGTGACGCCTGAGATCCGCCAAACCCGACGGGAAAAGAAACGGTTATTATGCGACCTCACTGTGCCTTTAAACAATAGCGCCAGCAAGGTTGTTCATTTGGGACTGGATCCTTATAAACAATTTTCGCCTGTTGCAAGAATTTTGAAGACCGACATTGGAGCAGGTGTTTCATTCACAGCCGAGTCGTTCATGACTTTTGTGGAAGCGCTACCGAACATGTTTGTGATGGCCAAGCAGGGGACTTTCAGATGTGAATTAACTGAGCACACAGTGGAGTACGTGAACAATGATACCTGCAGGATTATTACAAAGGACCCCGAGAACAAGTTTACTCTTTACGTAACGTATGAAACACTATCAAATTTATTGCCGATGTACAACTTGATGGTTGTGAAAATAAATGACTTGAAACGTGTAAAGTGCAATTTCCAAAATTTTGGTGAAGTGATCGTTGACAAAGTAATACATGCAGAAAATTTGTGTCTTGATGATTCAATCATTTTTAATACTCTGCGTTGGACTTTCGCTAACGATATTTTATTGTGGGAACTTGTGTTCAAATTTAAAATGTATGTTATTATAGAACTGCAGAAGTTGATTGATGCAGATGAGCGCATGAAACCGTACATGTCCTAGTTTATATGAAATATTGTATGAAAATGTAAATAAAGAATGTTTTAAACTGTATTTCTTTTTAATTATGCGGCGAGTGTTAGTTTATACATGCGGTAGGTTGGCCGAGTGGTTAAGGCGTCAGACTTAAGATCTGATCTCGAAAGAGGTCGTGGGTTCGATTCCCACACTTACCATATTTTTAATGTATTTATTATGAGCGTGTTGATTTTTTAAGTTAGTTTATTCACGACGGTCCTACTGTAATAATCGCCCACTGCATAAAAATGGAACATCAGTTTTCACATCCGTTTTCTGCTATCATAGCAGGCCCCTCAGGATCGGGCAAATCGTTTTTTGTAATAAATTTCTTGAAAAATATGAAAAAACTCTGCACTGTAAATTTCGCTAAAGTTATTTGGTGTTATGGCGAGTGGCAAAAATTGTACGAAGATTTAAAATCTTTAGTCGAATTTCAACAAGGTCTGCCAGACATGGCATCTTTTGAGGGGTCCGAACCCAAACTTTTAATAATCGACGATTTAATGAGGGAAACAAATAGCTCAGTCGTAGACATATTCACCAAGGGGAGCCATCACCACAATCTCAGTGTTTTTTTTATTACGCAAAACATTTTTCACCAAGGAAAATGACAGAGGGATATTTCCCTAAATGCCCATTACATTATTCTTTTCAAAAATCCGCGAGATAGAGCTCAAATAAAGCACTTAACTAGACAGATATGTCCCGAAAATCTTCGATTCCTTCAAGAAGCATACGAGCACGCCACAGCTAGGCCACACGGGTATTTGTTATTCGACTTAAAGCAAAGTACACCTGATATAGCGAGGTATAGAACATCGATTTTTCGCCAAGATGGGGCGTGCTATATTTATATTCCGAAAAAGGGGTATAAAAGCTCGTACACTAACCAATTTACTCTCATTCATTAGTGATGTCTCGAGCAGTAATTAGAAATTCGGAGTTGTTACGTGCTCTACATAAACTCGGACCAAAGGAGCGAACCGCGTTATTAAAAGCCGTAGGCGATAAACAAATTCATTGTATCTGCGAGTGTGTGCATAATACCTTAAAAGGAAAAATACCTTTATCACTTAATCAAAAATCAACGATCTCGAAGCATAAAGCTGTTCTTAGGAGTTTAGTCAAGCCTGGAGAGTCTATAAAAAAGAAGCGTCAAATACTAATACAGAAGGGTGGCGCTTTCCTGCCACTGATATTAGCTCCACTAATTTCATGGTGTATTGAGCTCTATTTTCAAATAAGATGGAAAATACCCGAAAAATGATGATCGTACCGCCTGAATTCATGCATCGCTTTAAGGATACAGAGAAATCAGAGCAAAATATATTATCGCAGCTTGACGACGAAATGCAAAAGGTTTTATCGTCTAAATTAACCGATCACGATAAATCGCTACAGTACAATCAGGTTTTACAAAGGTACCTTCATTTTGCGGATCAAACGAGGCAATCAATCAAGATACCTATAGAATCGAACAACAGGGGTATTTCAGACGCATATATTTTATCGACGCTCCCTAATACTTTTAAGAAAAACGGTGAAGCCTTTTTACAGCTTCTAAGAACGTCGGATGAAGTGGAGTGGGACGGCAAGGGCACAGTCAGCATAAAAGGTGAAATTTTACCGTCCTCCAACATTATTGATTTAGTGCATGATGTTCTAAGACCTAAGAAAACTACAAATCCACCAGGTCGACACAAGTTCCTCGATTACATTAAAGAGAACAATGTACCTCAAGTGCTGTTTGGGGATCCTAAACGTCAAAATGCACCAGACGTGAGTAAATCAGATGTGGAGAGTGACGTCGATCCTAAATCAAAGTTAATAGCGCCTGCAACAACGTCCAAGCAAGAGGGTTCAACGCGAAAAACACCGAAAACAACGCAAAGATCGATATCGAAAATAAAGGGCATATCGGGCTGGGAGCGTCTTAAACTTTAACATAGCAGAAATGAATTTGGATGCTATCTATTATGATCCGGCCAACCCAGTAGGCTTCGCAGGCGCAAACTCATTAATTTCTTCCGTGAAAAATAGTCACCCCAGTGGTGAAGTAAAGGATTGGCTAAAGAAACAGGACGCCTATACTATTCACAAAACTGCAAGAAAAAAATTCCCTAGAAACAAATACATTGTTAGCAACATTTTCGAATTATGGCAAGCTGATCTCTGCGACATGCGCAGTTTAGCCCCACACAATGACGGAAATAATTTTATTCTAACCGTAATTGATGTGTTTAGTAAAATGGCATGGGCGAGACCCCTGAAATCTAAAACGGCTACTTCAGTAATAAACGCATTTCGTGAAATATTTGCTGAAGCGGGTAACAAGCCTATAAATTTACAAACCGATAAAGGAAAGGAATTTGTTGCTAGAGCCGTACAGAATTTTTTCAAACAACACGATATCACGTTTTATGTGACGCAAAACCCCGATGTTAAAGCATCAGTCATTGAGCGTTTCAATAGAACATTAAAAACCAGAATGTGGCGCTATTTCACATACTCTAATTCATACAAATACATAGACGTATTACAAAATTTACTGACTTCGTATAACAGCCGCTATCATTCAAGTATCAAGATGGCACCCTCTACTGTAAATGATGGCAATATACTGGAAGTGTGGAACAATCTGTACCGAAATGGGTTGGGCGTCTCCAGGAAACCTAAATATAAAGTGAACCAACATGTAAGAATTAGTAGAACGAAGGACGCATTCGAGAAAGGATATGAAACTAATTGGAGCGGCGAAGTGTTTATAATTAAAAAAGTGATTCTTAGAAAACCACCTGTGTACGAAATAGCTGATTTAAGCGACGATACGATAGAGGGCGTCTTTTATGAAGAGGAATTACAGCCAGTGACTTTGGATGATAACGCTTTGTTTAAAGTCGAACAAGTGTTAAAAGAAAGAGGACACGGTCAGCGCAAAGAGTACTTTGTAAAGTGGCGAAATTATAACGACAAGTTCAACTCCTGGATTCCTGCAGCTAATCTTCAGCAACTATGAATACAGATGAAGAATTTTATCTAACATTACTTAGCAATAGTTCTATGAGTTATTTTCCAAATAACACCACAGCACAATTCATAACGCAGCTCCCTAAACGAATAAGGTTACCGGGGCAATGGGTTACAGGTATTGCTGAAGTGCAATATCCATGCTCCTTTTTGGCCGTGACAGATACAGAAAATCTAGTCTATTATCGCACAGAAATACCTAAAGTGCAAGCCGGAGAAGAAACGTATGCTGAGTTGAAAAAAGTATTGCAAAACGCTAATTCATATTTTAAAAGTGATAGAGAGCAAATTTACTATGGTAGCGATGGATGGCACGTAATCTGTATTCAGCCCGGCAATTATGAAAACATTGAACATATTACAGCCGAAATTAACAATCACAGGTTATTAGAAAAGTTGCTGAATTTTCAATATAATAGAGTAACAAAACGCGTGTCTCTTGAAATTAAAACGTCGTCATTGAAAATGCTAGGATTTTCACAACGTCTGGCCTTACAACTTGGTTATAAACCTGATATAAATATAGCTGAAGCACCTGTACCAAGCCACCCCGCAAATATCTGGGTTGGTTTACCATCACAAATGTTTATTTACTGCGATATTGTGGAACCACAGCTTGTAGGAGATGTCTTGGCTCCGCTTCTTCGTATTGTTAACGTGACCTCTGATAATTATAATTACGGTTGCCACAAAGACGCCATATTTTCGCCGACTCATTATATAAATGTCATGAAGAGGGAATCTGAGAATATCGAGATAAATATAAGGACCGAAACGTCGGGTGTGATGCCATTCGAGTTTGGAACGTTGAGTTTAAAACTACACTTTAAGAGGATACAGTAGCTGCTATGGATTGTCCTTATCAACAATACTACACCAATCAGGCAGGTCAAGGCGTTGGAGCTATCTACAGAGGAGCAGCCTACCAGAGAGGTCATGGGATCGGAAGCTTTTTAGGAGGAATATTTCGTAGTATCCTGCCTCTTTTTAAAACCGGTGCTAAAGTTGTTGGAAAGGAAGCTTTAAGGACAGGCGCTAACATTTTAGGAGATGTTAGTGAAAGTCGACCGCTAAAAGAAGCGTTCCATAACCGTGTACAGGAGGCTGGAAAGAATCTCAAACGTAAAGCCGACAGAAAAATAGATACTCTAATGGAAGGATCGGGATATAAAAGGCAACGCACTCTGAATTACAATCAGTCTACAAGAAAAAACGCTAAGCAGAAGCTGGTCAAACCCGCATACGCCGATATCTTCACCAGCAAGTAGTTTTCACAATGGCGTTTTTGCATGCGCAGTCTTGTGAGTGTGTTAAATCAGAGTTAGATTTGTTCGCTCTGCCCGCAACTCAAACCAGTATCGAAAATGGACAATGGATTTTTTACAAACCGCTTTCCTCGCTTAATGACGATGCACCGATTGAATTTATTGTGCCTGGAAACGGTAACGATTATATCGATTTAAGTCAGACCATGTTATACATTACTGCTAAAATTGTTAAACAAGATGATACACCATTAACCGACAAAGATGATGTAGGCCCTGTTAATAATTGGATGCACTCTATGTTTAATCAAGTTGAGGTGTATTTGAATCAGAAGCTTGTGAGCCCGCCAAACAATACATACGCATACCGCTCATACATTGAAACTCTGCTGAATTACGGCAATGGTGCTAAATCAACCCATTTAACATGCACACTATGGTACAACGACACAGCCAATAACATGGATGACATCACTACGCATAATGAAGGATTTGTAAAGCGGAAATTTTTTACTGCTGCAAGTAAGCAAGTCGAGATGATGGGACATGTGCATTCCGATTTATTCAATCAAGAAAAATTTCTTATAAACGGAGTTGAAATGAAAGTCAAATTTATCAGATCCCGAGATTCTTTCAATTTAATGGCAGCCGAAGGATCTACATTCAAAGTGAAAATTAGTGATGCCAGCTTACTAGTGAGAAAAATGAAAATAAACCCGTCTATTTTGTTGGCTCACACCAAAGCTTTGGCGACTGCGCCTGCTAAATACCCCATTACAAGATCCGATGTTAAAGTGTTAACTATTCCGGCTGGTGTGCAAAGAAAATCTTTAGATAATATTTTTCTGGGGCAATTACCAAAACGATGCATTGTAGGTTTTGTATCGAATAAAGCATTTAACGGCCATTATGCCGCAAACCCTTTCAATTTTAATAACTACAAAATCAATTATTTCTCCCTATACATCGACGGTCAACAAATTCCTTCAAAACCTCTACAGCCTGATTTCTCTAAGAATGGCATGTACGTTCAAGCATATCACACACTATTTTCCGGTAGCGGTATACATTTCCTCAATGAAGGCAACGCTATAAAACGTGAAGATTACCCTCATGGCTACTGTCTATTTGCTTTTGATTTAACCCCCGATCTGGCTGCAAATGCAACAACACACTGGAACCTTCTTAAAAATGGCGCTCTACGTTTAGAGGCGGGTTTTCAAGACGCGCTAGAAGAAACTATTAATTGTCTAGTTTATGCAGAGTTCGATAACGTCGTAGAAATTGACAAACACAGAAATGTGCTGGTGGATTTTAGTAGTTAAAAACCAACAACAGTTTTTTAAATTTAGTCAAGCTCAAACATTTCGTCAGTATGGACAGTGTCTTCGTAGATCTGCAAGGGTTCCGTGGTGATAAGAAACAGTTTATTCCGAAAGAAGTGGCTGTTATTTCAGCAGATGGCAACCAGTTAGCAATTTTCGTTTTAAAACCCCCTGCAAAATATGACACTCTGCCCTATTTCGTTAAAAAAGGCATAAACTATCTGGAGCATAGATACAACGGTTTAGCATGGGATTCTGGTTCTATACATTTTGATGAATTTGAAACAGAGCTAACAAGACTTCTCAAAAAATTTGAAAAAGTGTACGTTAAAGGTCAAGAAAAGAAGGAAGTTCTAAGTTTTCTGAATAAAATCGTCGTAAATCTGGAGGATCTCGAGTGCCCGTCTTTAAAAGTTCTGCGAAAAACTACTGCTGCCGTACGTTGCCTCAATCACAACATCCGTTCGCCTGTATGTGCATTGGAAAACATATTAATTTTATCCGACTGGTGGCGCAATGAATACACTGGAAGTTCAGAAAATATTGCAAACAATCCCGAGTCTGTTGAATGTGAAACGCTATGTTTTTGCTTCTGACCAACTCCCTACAAGAATTGCAAGACCTGTAGCAATCATCGTCAACACAGATCCAGCAAACCGACCTGGACAACATTGGAATGCAGTGTATATAGACCAATATGGATATGGGGAATACTTTGATTCATACGGCCGCCCTCCAAACGGTTATCATTTAAAATTTTTACAACAAAATTCAATCAGCTGGTCTCATAATCCAAAAATTTTGCAAGATTTTAGCTCTAACGTTTGCGGCATATACTGTTTAATGTATTTATATTTTAAAATGAATGGTGCATCTATGATAAGTTTTGTAAACCTGTTCACTGATAATTTAGTTTCTAATGACACATATGTAAAAGCATTATATATCCAATACTTCACCTTAATAAACTTGTTTAATGTTATTTAGAAAATATAAACACAAATAGTTTGTAATTAAACATATTTTTATTACACACAAAATATTTAATAAATGTATTTACAATATTCGGTTGTTTATTTACAAAAATTAACAGCCTCTTAAACCTAGCATGCAAAATAAAACTAACATGCAAATAAAACTAACATGCAATTAAAATCTAACATGCAGTTAAAGTTAGCGCAAATTGAACCATGTGACAATAAGTGCAATATTTAATGTACGTTTTGCGACAGTCGTGGTTAGTTTTCTAAAATGATTGAAATTAAATATTATGAAACCAATTGCCACAAAGCGGGTCTTATAAAATGTGAACACTAACCACACGTCGAAAATACGTACGAACAAATAAGCAATTACATGTAAACATAATGCATAAATCAAAAATTAGTTTAAATACTTTTGTTTTACAAAAATATGTGGCTACAAGTGCAATAAGTTGCTGCATAAAAACATCATAAAAGTTAAAAAAGACAATACAAAATATAGAATATTGTTATAAAAACAGTTGATTATAAAAATAACGAAACTATACGCAATATAGACACTCATAAAAGTTAAAAAAAAAAAAGACATTACAAAATATAAAATATTGTTATAAAAACAGTTGATTATAAAAATAACGAAACTATACGCAATATAAACACTAGTCTGCCTTAAACCCATAAGGTAATGTGTCATAACTATCTTCAACGCGCCTACGTTTAGTATACTGAACCCTATAAATTTTCTTTTCGGGCTTAGATATGACTTGATACATCCCTGTACGGGCAATTTTCCGGTCGGTCTCTACATACGTCGCGGCGGCATTGTCAAGAACCATGCTCTTAAGGGTATCAAAATTTACTTTTTCTGCATTTTTGTAGTTTAAAGTTATGCCTTTTACTTTACATACAAATTCGTAAGCGTTTTTATTGGTCGAGAAAACCTTAAATGCATAGTTTTTAGGCCCTCCGCTAACAAATTCCGTAATAAAACTACCTGGCCCATATTCCCTCATCTCATCCGTCATATCCCCCAAAAAATCGCCCACAGGAGGTACCCATTCACCAGACTTTTGGGTCAGCAATATGGAATCGGTATCAAAATACAAAACGCGCTCCCCTAATTGTTCCAAATATTTATATAATTCAAGTCTTGCATTGGCTGTGGTGTATGCAGCCAATACAACATTGACCGTTTTGAGCGAAACTATTCCCTCCTCAGGTCTATCCCAGATTACAATTATCACCTCCTCATCGACTATCATGATTGAATGAACCTGTATTGAAGGATCAGTTAGCATTTTAAAAAAGTCATAGGAATCTGAAAGAATGCTTGTCTGCATCAAATTCTCCCTTTGCCCAAATTTGCCCCAGAATGCATTTAAATTTAATTTTGAACTGTAACGCATGCCAGAATTCAAACAAATTTTATCCTTTTCTAAGGTTACGCCTTCTCTTTCTAAATATTCCGCTAAATATTGGTCCTTGGCGTTTTCGTTGTTACACCAAGCAGGCCACCCACTACATTCCTGTTTTGATTTTAAAAAATTATCGACATATCCCGAAAATAGACCGCCTGTTTTACTATCCCTGTTATATTGCACAATATCGTACGCCCATATTTCATGAAACTCAAGCACACGGTATCCCAGTTGAACAGCTTTTTTTAGTTCATCGGACACATATGTACCGGTAAACTTGCGCGAGTCTTCTGCATGGATGCAGTCACCAGGGAAGCTGGTTTCGGCACATAACCTGCATAACACAAACATTAATTTGCCATGCATTCGGAGGGGTAAAACTGGATGATAAAGATTTTGAGGCGGCAATACAGTGCATTTAATTAATCCATCGATTGAATCGAGAGGAAACTGTCTACACTCCGCATCACCAACGTATACTTTAGGATGGCCTACAGGATACTTGCCATATTTATTAACGAAAGGATAAAGACTACAAACATCGAAATATTTTATCTGCTCGTTTTCCTGGCATCTATAATGAAGTTTTACAGCATTAGTACGCCCCCCAAAAAAACTATCTCGCGGATTTAACGGGGTATTTCTAATAATGTCGTGATTGTTTAAAAAATTAGCTGCATTATGATTATATTTCAAAAATAAATTAAATTCGCATTCCCACATTTCTACAAGCGTATAACCAGCCCTTCTAATTCTCGAGGCAGATGCTTCTGTTGCCTCACGACGAACAAACATTGTATCATTTTTCACGTTTGCTAAATCGACGGTTTGGTCAGGGTAGCATTGCTCACAGCCGTGGAAATAGCAACCGTGAAAATTATAAACAGTGTTCGTTTCTGCACAAAAACCATCTACCAAAAGACCTTCAGGCAATCGAACTTCTCTATTATTACCGGCATGTTGAATGGCGATACCTTGTTCGTACCCTACCCATAAAAGCCATTTAATTGCAATCGTCGACTGCCTGTCAGCTAATCTGTATCCGCCCGGTGGAATAATTGCTATAGTGTTTTCTGTCAAAAAATTTCGTCTGTAAACTAAACTGCAACAGCCGGCTATTGTACTGCACTCTCTAAAAGGATCTACTCCATTTTCTTTGTTATAACGGGTCCAAAACTGTATACAAGCCTTGCGCAATATATCGACATCTTGAATACAGTATTTGACTATTGCTTCTTGCATGTCAAATACTACATTCTGTGCAATTTCCGAATTATACCACGCAAGGAAAGTTGTTCGATCCATAGGAGACATTTCATCGGCCATATAGTAATGAGTTGGGGGCAATACTCCAATATAATTTTGATTCTCTAACTTGTTAAATAAATGGGGAAAGTATCCCTTTGTAGCTTCAAAATTAAATGTTTTGGGCAGCTTAGCTAATGCTACAGGCAAAAAATTTAAAGAGTCTATAAATTTAACATTGGGACAGGTGATGCACATTAATTTTGTGCCGGTGGCAATAATTTTCGGGGCCCACTTTTTCTGATGCTTTACAATATGCTGCATAATAAAAGAGCCATCATATCCCTTCATATTATGCGCCAGGGCAAAAACGTTAGCGATATTGGCTAATTTAGAAATATATTCTAGCAAACTTTGAACGGGATTATTTTTAAACACATGTTGACGAGGACCGCAAATGTTACAAGCCTGTGTGACATCGTCAAGATTAATACAAGAATTGCAAACATTTTGCGCGACACATAAATTTGGCTCATGCAAAAAAACATTATCTAAACCTTCCAAAGCTGTCTCCTGTCTTGCCTCAAAATCATAAAAAACGAAAATAAACTTTTTAGACAATTTAGGACTTTTTTTCTTTGCCATATAGCATAAATGACGGGTTGGCATTTCTTTCGCGCAGGTTTGGCAATATTTTACACCGCACGTATGACTTTTCTTGCTGTTTTGCCAGTATGTCATGAGACATACTCCACACCTTTTTAAAATGCTGCACAAAGACTTTACATGTTCGTCAAAACATTCCTGACCACGAAAATCCCTATTACAATTATTACACGCGATTGCGTCCAAAAACAGGTTACAGGGCGGTTTTGAATGACAGCAAGGGCAAATATAAGGGCAATTTTTGTGGGCCTGTTTATTATTGGTGCGGGTTAAACAAAATTCGCAGAAAAAAGCGGTTGCAAAGGCCGAAGTTAAACTGGTTATTACATTGTAATGTTGATCCTCTAATAACAAATTTAATACTTTTTTATTGTGCCCCCTAGGTCCCTCGTAATATTTACTGGCGCCAATACGTGAATTATAAACGACAATGGTGTAATCAGCTAGATACAACTGGAATTGTTCCAAGTGTTCTCGCGTGGCCCCATTGATTAGATTAACACCGACATTTTCACAAAGCTCATGAGATTTCTGTGTCAAGATTGGGTAACCTGCTTTATAGAGATGCAGATCTGGCGCATTATCTACCCAAGCTTTGGCCAGAATAAGAGCTCGGGCAAGACAGTAATTATCATTATTTACAACAATTAATATACCCTGCTTCCTTCGAGAAAATTCCTCAAAACTAACGCCAGTCATTCTGATACGTGCTTTTCCATATCCAACAGGCAAAGTAACACGGTTTACATGCAAGGTCATTTTATCTTGAGCAAAAAACTTGGCGTTAGATTGAATAATTTTCTCCAAGGTCGACATTACAACACCGGCGTTGAGCTGGTCAACACGGCGGAAAGAAATGCCTATCGGCTTGTCTGCAAAATTATCGTTCCTTAAAACTAGACCTATCTTATCAGAAGCCGATGCTCCCTTGGTAATATACGTGATGATCTCATCGAATGCATTCTGTAAATAAGGGTTTCAATAAGTTAAAACGTCTAGCTCACCATATTTCAAAATATTAACTGAGTATATAACGTTGCAAATGTTTGAAATAATTAAACTAGCAATTTCAAATCTGTAAAACAGCGCTATACAGCCATGAATTTAGAACATGTGACTAAAAATAAACTATAAATCCATTTAAAATCAATAAATAACTTGCGGCGTAAATTTAGAGTGGTTGTTTTCAATACACAATATTTTATACTTACATTAAGCCATATGACAGGGTTGCTCGTCGCAGCCTCTATCTCATTGAATTTGAAGGTCAAGGTGAGAGCTTCAGTGTTGAACTTCTTTATAATCTTGCGACCTTCGCTCATCAACGTAATATACTGAAGCTGTTTCACCGACGACGGTTTTGCAAGAACCAACATGTCCGCAGAGGTCGATGGCTTTGGGTTATTCATCTGTTGTAAATTAAAAAAGAAGTATGTTACTATCACTTCACCGTAAAATTACTTGTGTGGCCCAAACGGGTTTTTATTTTAGCTTGCATAAACCAAAATTTTCTAATGGCCGATTTAAATATAAAAATGACGGTTATACTTACATTTTTCGATGAAATGACCAGGGGCGATTGACGCGTATCTTCGTCCAAACAACGTTTATTAGAACCAGTAGACGTAGATGGCCCATCCTGTAATTTGTGTTTTATATGAGTATTATTTAAGTAACGACACCTATGTGATGATTTGAAACGGATAACGACAAATGAGTTTTAAACTAATAGGTTTTAGAATTGTTGTTACAAAAATGTAGGAAACTTTCGCACATTTAAAAAATAGTTCGGCAAAACTTACATGTGCTAACATCTCGCCAATTGCAGAAGTCCTTGGGGTAGGTCGTTGCTGCCCCGCATGGCCGGTCTCCAACATGGCGGATGAAGTAGATGGCCTTGGGTTATTCATCTGCTGTAAATTAAAAAGAAGTATGTTACAATCACTTCACCGTAAATTACTTGTATGGCCCAAACGGGTTTTATTTTAGTTTCATGAATCAAAATTTTCTAATGACCGATTTAAATATAAAAATGTCGGGTATACTTACATTTAGCGATGAAATGACCAAGGGCGATTGACGCGTATCTTCGTCCAAGCCACGTTTAACAGAAGGCCCCGTCGACGTCGATGCTCCATCCTGCAAAATTGTAATTTATATTAGCGTTTTTAAGTAACGGCTCTATGTGCTATTTTAAATCGACTAACGACAAATGAGTTTTAAACTAATAGGTTTTCAGAATTGTTGTTACAAAATGTAGGAAACTTTCGCACATTTAATAATTTTCTAAAAATAGGAAATATATTTTTACTTACCGATAGGGAGGCAAACGACTGCTTGGCACGAATTCTTCCGACGGCTTGACACAATTCGAAATAAGTATGAAAATACGACTGTTCCAGAACTACGCCCTCGTTAGTTAGTTTATGTTGAATTATTTTAAAGGCTAGTAAAACAAATTCCTCATTTGTATATAGCCCGTTCTTGAAATAATCAAGAATTTGGTAGGCGGTTAACTCGGATGTGTTCATCGTTGCAGATGAAAAAGCAATTCACACACTGTAGCACTTACACGCACGCTTTCAAAAGATAGCTGGCACTTGCACTACGATGCGTCTTCAGATGAGGAATGTGGCGGAATGAACGAGGTATGCTCGCCTCGTAGTGATTTAGGCAGGAGAAAGCGGTTCGCGAAAGCGCTGGAGGGCAAACCGTTACGTTTCACTGCAACAAACAAAGGAGCCTCGTCACCAAGGTTGTTTAAATGAACAAAACACATGTCTCGACCTGTTTTAAAAGTTTACAACGATCAAATTTATGAATCAGCTTTCGCTATATAAAATGAAGTAATTATAGCGGATTCGCTGCTTTATTCGCGGATTTCGCTGTTTTAATTATAAAAATAAAGTAATTATTTCATATAGCTTTTCAAATTTTCTACGGTCGAATGGAAATTAACCACTGAGGGAATGGAAATTAACCAGAAACTTGGGGCAACGACTATATTGCAAATTATAAAATTATTATTAGTAGCAAAGCTGTTACATATATAATTTTTTAAAAATTGTGTCTGCCTGTAAACACAATATGTTAAACATTCCCTATTCTCATAATATAAATTTTTGAAAAATAGTTTGTTTCAACTCGAACGGTGTGACGGCACAGCTGCGAAATGACGTCTTGTTCATTTCCTATATGTTCAACAGACCTCGATAGCGCAACGGTAAGGTGCTAAGACTGTTAACCAGAAAACTAGGGTTCGATTCCCACTCGGGTCCGCCGCAAATAGATTTTTTTAATTTAAATATTTCCACGAGTGAATGCAAGAGAGAGACAGCAGCTTCGAAGAGCGAAATAGATCTATCAGTTTGAATTTCAAATATTTCCGCGAAAATTAAAAACAACCGCCGTGAGAAGTGCGCGCGCACCAAGATGGCCGACGCCCCGGGAAATTCAAATCCAACAAATTAAACTTAGAAAAAATCGGAAAAAATTCAAATTTCAAATATTCCCGCCAGAAATCCAAGATGGCCGCCGAAGTCCGACGCGTAATTCCAGAAGCAAATTAAAAAAATCTAATGCGTAATTTAATCAGTAGCACATATGTAAATTAATTAGATCAAACCGCGAAATTAATTAGATCAAACCGCGAAATTAATTAGGTCAAACCGCGAAATTAATTAGATCAAACCGCGAAATTAATTAGGTCAAACCGCGAAATTAATTAGGTCAATCCGCGAATAAAACCGCGAAATCCGCGAATTAAACCGCGAATCAATTAAAAGGAGTGGGGGAAAGCTGTCCCTATTCTACTCAGCACTTTTGCACGATGGGATGTAGCTCCCATCTTGGAAATAAGTATACGTATGTAGTTATCTCTGGGAGCAACAATTTTATTTTGAAAATTAAGAATAAAATTATACTCAAAAATTAGAAATTATTAGCTTTTTAGCCCACCTCATATGTGGCCTTATTTTAATTAAAATAATTTTTGGATTTTTAAGTTGAATTGTAAGTAAATCAGCTGGTTACAGAAGAAAATGTTATTAATGTATTTAATAAAGAAAGCAAAGTAACAACTTTTATCAGACTGAGTGATGGTTGAGAATGTTCAAAATTATGTATAAAATAGGTAACAGTATCTTAATGTTACTAAGAATACTGAAAAGTTTAAGGAAACACTAATTAGCAACTCTTAAAGAAAAAATTCAGGCAGTAAGATTTGACTTTACGACATCGCCATGAGCAATCTGATTGCTAGTCAAACGCTTTATCTGCTCGGCTAAAGAACGCTGCCTCACGTACTTGCTTATCGTTGCATTATAAAGGACGTGGTGGCGGCAGAAACCATCGAAGACGTGAGTTCGTTAGGTGCCGATGAATATTTGACACACGCACCCAAGCAGGCGCGAGTTTATCTATAAGGATGCCAACAGAAACATGTTGAAAATAAACACACGTCATAGGAAACCAGCTGCATATTAATTGACGCCAAGAAACGTTTCTTGTAGTGTGTGCGTTTTGTTGCTATCATTTCAGATGTTTCTATGATGCCACTCCAAATTCGTATGTTAACTCGTAAAATACACGCTCTAATCTATTGATCTCATTTGTAACTATGGAAGTGACTTGTATGATTAAATGTTGGCATAGAAATGCCACTGCTATGTTAACCATTAAAATAAATTCACTGTATATACAGATCAAGCACCTTAAAAAATTAAATGTTTATTTTTGCTTTAACGCAATAATAGATAAAAGTAATAATTTGCAACTAGGTTAGGTTTCTACTCTTAATGAAAATGGGACCCAACAGATACACCGTGAATATCAACGCGTTCTTTATAATACAGCCAAAGTCGAATCCAATGTCGGCGTGGGCTAGCAGTTAAAGCGGCGGTATAGCTATAATTAGTAATCGGATTTCGTCTGGTTGAGTGCTATATTTTATTCGCACGATGGAAATTCGTCTAAACCCCTTTACAGAATTTTTAAGAATGAGGGTGGCTTCGACCTGCATGGGCTATCCAATCTAAGCAAATGCATTTATATGTAAATTGTTCACAATAAAATAATGCGAAATAAGCCTGTTTGTATCCTCGACTAATTTTATGACTGGACAAACACAATTATAAGTAATACTCTTAAATTTACCCAACAGGCTTGATAATTCACTGCTGCCTCCTTATTTGGCCGCGAACTGTGTGTTCTCACTTCCAAAATCTCGGTTCTAGGCCTATTTTCATACAGGTTTACTGACTCCCAAAATTCGCTAGTCAGGAATTGGTCTGCAATCCACTTATTTCCTACTCTGCTACTTTGTTGTAACGAGATAAAAGCCCACAGAGGTATTCTTTTTCACACGGAGAACTGAGTTTCCCGATATCAGTCGGAAAATACCCAATTTTACACTTTTTGCTTTCAGGGTAGCAATATTTTGTGGCTTCCTTTTTAAGGATGCCAACGAAGCTCTCTTACAACAACTTGTTTCCCCTAGGTAAAGATTGTGTTTGCAAAGTAAATAAATCATTTCTTTATTTCATTTTTACAGTTATCAACATTTTCAAGTCAGTCGAAGACCAATTATCATAGCAGTACCTATATTATACAAGGCATCGAAAATAGTATAGCAAAACTTCTAGTCGCGGTAAAATGTCTCAAGCAAACATGTTTTGTTAGAAACTCATAGGTAGAAATTTGATAATGCTTGTTGTTAAATAACGACATTCGAATAGCTCAACTAAGTAAAAAAAGCTGGTGGGATAGACGCACACAACTTCCTTTTACAGTGCTCTTATAACTAGCCAAAAATTTGATTTTGAATTTTTAAGCGTTTGTCAAAAAATGTCAAAAATTACAAATTCTACAAAAACCGTATAAAATAGAGCGTTAGTTCAAAATGCAAATTTTCTCTAAAATTTTAAACTGAATTTAAAATGTCATAATATACCGGGTGTTAATAGAGTTAATAAAAAAAAAAAGAAAAAACAAAAGAAACCCATTTTAAAGATATTCAACTGGAAAATCACTTATCTCACATCACCACACATTAAAAATAATAAAAATGTAAAGTTTGAAAAAATCGTTAAAAGCTGCTTTGAAAAACTCGAACAAACTGAAAAGTAACAAGAGTAAACACCATACTTCTGGTTTTGCAATTTTCTTCAAAAGCTTTCTGTCGCATCTAGATAGTACACAAAACTGATGTATGAAGTTTCAACGTCATACCTCTTTCCGTTTTTGAGATATTCTGTTCACACACACACGCCTACAAACTGACTGACAGGCAGACTAATGAACAAAAACATGTTTTCAGGGGACTCTAAAACGTAAAGATCTATTGAAAACTCAATTTCGAATTTTTGGGGTGAATCGAATACTTCCTTTATTATTAAGGGAAGTAAAAATACTGCCATTCTCCTTCTTAAACAAAAGTTGTAGATAATTGCATATTTCATTTTCTTCTATGAAATTTAGTTTTTATCAAAAATGTATATATTTTTTGTGGAAAAAGGAAAAAACATAAGAGTAAGGTTGTCCAATTTTAATAAAAAATCACTCAAATTTCCAAATTTATATTTAAAAAAAAGGTAGAAATTGCCAGGACGATCGATGAAACTGTCTAGCCTGTAGAGAGGACACAGACAGACCTCACTAGAAAAACCACTTTTTCTGAATTGGAAGATGAAAACGAATATTTCCACAAAAATCTGGAGTTCCAGAAAAGTCATGATTGCTATACTTTATTTTACGTAGTAAAAACTAAATTTGGAAAAAGAAATCTGGTGTGATACACGCACACAACTTCCTTTTACAGTGATCGAAAATTACAATTTTACAGAAACTAGAGAGTCAGTTGAAGTTAATAAAAAAAAAACAAAAGAAACCCACTTTAGAGGTATAGTCTATTTTTTTGCTTTATAATTCAGAGCAGGCTTTGCATTTATATTATTTTAGCAGTGTACAACAGTTTAGTTACAAAATATAACTAATGTCAAAATCCAGGTCGCCGGGATTGTCAAGTTGACACTTCAGAAAATCTTAATAAAATGCCACGAAAAAGCAGTATTAGGTAATAGTAAAACCAAAGAGGCTATAAAACGCCGTTCTACTAATATAAAAGATATCAATTGTAACTTATGTAAAACAGCCATCATTGGAAGAAGTGGTCAAATCTTTGATGTAAGTATGTATTAAGAATTAGACAGATATAACATTTCTAACAATTTCTTATAATGCTAGATTTCAAATGCAACACAGAAATCTAAACGAAGCAAAATCACAACTCCAGCAATAACCGAATGATAATATGAATAAAGAAAAGGAATTTCTAACTTGGGAGGAACAGAGTTTCAGGGAAGATATTAAGAAGAAAATTTTGAATTTTTTACTTTCGATAATTTATTGCTGTGTGCAAGGGAGGAACTGAATTATACTGGGAGTCGTTTAAAATTATACTACACATTAACAAATATGGGATATAAATACAAAATTGTGAATGGAAGAAAATTGTGTGAGAAGAGTCATATCATTTCGCCGGATTGCCTTTTAAAGGAAATATTTACAATTTCGAAATTATAGTGAAAAATGTATATTCATGTTTTTGGATGAAACTTTACGAGGATGTGACTTACTGTTGAACTCGGACAATAATGACAGGGTCTATCATAAGTGTATCAATGGTGACATTTTTAGGCAATGTTGAAAAACAGTTAATCCCTGCTTTGGCCAAATTGAATGGAAAATGTGTGTTAATTATGGATAATGCACCATATAATTCGGTTCTTATCGATAAACCACCCAATTTCTCGTCCAATAAACTACAAATACAGGAATGGTTAATTAAAAGTGACGTACAATTTGATGACAAAATAATAAAGCGACAATTGGAGTTTAATTTTACTTTACATATTAACCAAAAGCAATACTTAATTGACAAAACACGACATGGGCATGAAGTTCTTAGATTACCTCCATACCACTGTCAATACAATCAAATTGAATTGGCATGGAGTTTATGGAAGAACTATTATAATAAGGACATAAATTCTCAGCCTCCCTCAAAAGACATAATTGCTAATTTATGGCTTAAATCTCTATCACTGTGTACAGCAAACATATGGAAAAAAACGTTGAACACTGTGAACTACTAATATAAAGTGACTGGGCAAAGTACATTGTTAAATTGGTGTGGATGATATACCTCCTGTTATTAGGTTTGAAGAATCTGATACAGAATCGGAAGACGAGTTGTATTCCTCTTCTGAATCAGATTCTGGATGATTATCCTGAAGTGTATCCATCTAAATTCTGGTAAATTATATCTCTGAAAATGGTTCTACCAGAGTATTTTGTATTATCTCTTTATTTTGAAATGCCTGTTATATGTGTAGCATAAATAATAACTTGTACAACACAGTTCAACAAACAAAAATCACCAGCAAATTATTAATAATATATTTATTTTTACATTAGTACATAAAAGATAGATGTCTAGAAATTTTATGACGTTTCTGTACAGTTAGATATCAATCACGCTTAAATAAACGTACTTAAAATAAAGCAATACCTTATTTAATGTCAATGGTTCAGTAATTTTAGCTCTTATTAAGTATAATAGTGCTTATAAGTTATCACATTGACAGTTCTAATAGTTTTTGACATAACTAGTGTTTTTTCCTTTGTCACTAACTACCTACACTGTTACAAAAATGCAAATGCAAAGCCTGCTCTGAATCATAAAGCAAAAAAACAGACTATACCTATTCAACTGGGAAAATCACCTATCTCACGTCAATACACATTAAAAATGTAACAAAAATGTAGAAATGTTAGTCGTTTTTGAAAATATCGAAAAAAACTGAAAAATCACGAGAGTAATCACCATACTTCCGGTTATGCGATTTTCTTCAAAAGCTTACTGTCGCATCTAGATAGTACACAAAACTTACATATGAAATTTCAACTTCATACCTCGTGTCGTTTTTGAGATATTCGGTTCACACACACACACAGACCAATGAACAAAAACATGTTTTTTGAGTTCAGGGGACTTATTGTAAAAGGAAGTAAAAATAAACGCAACTTTATTGTTGCAAAGTTAAATAATTTTTTGCACTTCAGGAACTGAAGTTGATACTTTAGCCCCCGTAAACAGAAGTAGCTCATTTAATTACTAGGGACTAAAGTAAAAATGATACCGTAACTATGGTAAATTTATGTACACACAAGATTAGTAGGTTAGGTTTTGTTTGTCATTTGACACACACTGACGCAAAACTTAACCTGCAAATCTCGAATTGGACATATACTAACAATACACTTTAGTACTGCCAACTGATTCAGGCTATCCAGGACCTGCTGCAATTCAGCCACTCGCGGGATTAAATAGTGCACTTTAGTCCCTCATGATATAATATACTATTTTGCACTTCCGGGACTAAAGTTGATACTTTAGTCCCCGTAAACAGGGACTAAAGTAGTTCATTTAATCCCTAGGGACTAAAGTAAAAATGATACCATAACTATGGTAAATTTATGTACACACACGAGGTTAGTAGGTTAGGTCTCATTTGTCATTTGACACACACTGACGCAAAACTTACACCTGCAAATCTCGAATTGGACATATACTGACAATACACTTCAGTACTGCCAGCGCATTCAGGCTATCCAGGACCTGCTGCAATTTAGTTTTTAATAAATTGGAATTGTCAGTTTCCAAATTGACAGATTCCAAATTGTGGAAATGTTTGATGATAATGTTCCCACAAGTGCAAAAAATAGCGTATATACCTCGGGACTAAAGTGCCTAAATCCCTTGAGTGGTTGTTGCCCTCGGGCTTCAGCCTCGAGGCAACAAACTCCACTCGCGGGATTAAATGGTGCACTTTAGTCCCTCATGATATAATATACTATTTGATCGTTTGCTAATTTTTGAACGTGCTAAACCATATCCGTTTGTTGATGCTTGCTTTGTTTTGAAATTGAACCGAAATTTGCTGCAGTTCCTATAAACTAAACCAAAATGACAATACAGTAGACGATCGAAATAGTGAACTAATAAAAACCAGGGTAGTTCACTTTTTCAATTTGTTCACTATTTAAGATAATTTTAAAAAAATGTACAAAAAAAGAATTTATTACTACAAGAATAACTTAAAAATCGGGATAACTACATACTTAATCAAATAATGCTTGAATTTTGTTTCTGGACAAAAGAGTCCAGTTTAACTTGCTTATATTTTATTTTTAGACTACGCGTAAAGCTTTTGCTCTTAGGTTTCTTAATATTAACATGTCGGAATAGTTGATATAATTTTCTTCAGCCCACTGAATAATGCCGTAAACCACGCATACAGCTTTTTTCCATTCGCGGTAAGTTGATTTTTCGTAACGTTTTGCATTTACCAGGTCTCGTAAATGTATTGTTAACAGCACCTAAAATCTCTTCTTTTCATTTTTTATTACTTCCCTCGTCTGAAAGACGAAGAAGGTATTGTAATCGCGAAAAAATCAACTTCCGAGAAGTTTAGAAGTCCCTAAATGAAGAAAAAGAGGTTTGCTCAATTCCGTCTGTCTGTCTGTCTGTTGGCAGTATAGCTCAAACACTATTTGTCGGAGGAAGACGATATTTTGCATACATATTATATGTCTACTTCGCATGAAACCGCTACAATTTCACACAAATATATACAGAGTGAGCACCTTAAAAATAATAAATTTTGTATATTTTTGGGTTAATTTTGAAATAAAAGGAAATAATAGCTTTCACATAGGTCAGGCTTTACATTTGCCGAAAATAAGACGTAACCCATAAAGGATAATGTCACAAAAGAATACAAATGTTTCAACCATAACACCGTGCTCATCAAGTGAGGCGCGCGCCTGGCCGTCTCGAAGAGACTCGGTAGCACAGATGGAATTTCGCTGTGATATCAGCTGCGGAGGTGCGGTTAGGATTGAGCAATCTGCAGAGCTGTAGATGAGGCGGGTTCAAACCCCAGAGGGATACACTTTTCTTTAATTTGAAAATGTAATTAATTTATTAGAAACGTGAAGATATTTTTACTCGTAACTTAATTTGAGTTTTAAAATTATTTAGTGTCACAATGTCGACGAGGGAAGTTCTGCGTAAAGCTTTTTACAGATTTTTTTAATTGCACAGATGATTTAGCAACACCATATTTATGAAGTTACACTAACGCCATTTTTTAAATATTGAAGAATTTCGGTTTTATCTTTTAATGATAAAAACTTTAGTTTTATAGACGACATAGCTAAGATATGTACTAACTGTAACTAATACGCTACTAAAGTAAAACAGAAGGACTGAACCAAGCTTGGTTACAATTTCCGTAACTGATAAAAATTGTAAAATAAATAAACACCTAAATTAATGTCTGGCATGGTTGGGCATTCAAAATATCATTTCATGGTCTCGCATCATCAGCAGAAAAGGTGTTCACTATTTGGAATTACAGGTATTCACTGTTTCGAATTGCCCTATATTCATAATACAAACATTTTCATGTTCACTATATTGGACGTTCACATTTCTGAATATTCACTATTTCGATCGTCTACTGTAATAACATTCTTGTAGACATTGATATAATTGTAAACAATAAATTGTGGAATCGTATTTAATAGTATCTAATAGTACAAAAATTATAACTGACAAAGTTGTTATAAGGAGCATTTAGCAAATTTGTTCATGCGTAAACTTTTCTGTAAAAAACAAAAAAATGTTTGCTATTGTAATTTTCTTATCCTGCCGGGGCTATGTATCTAGCTCACCATCTCCCACGTAGAATATTTACATATGGAACTATGATAAACGTTTTTGTTTATAAATAGTATAGCTATTAGTCATACACATGCACATATGTGTACAACGTCAACAAATAGTTCAAATTTCAGAAAATAGATATGTGACCTCGGCGATCGTTTGACTTATAAGGAAATCAGATGCTTACCTGAAAATAGGGATCATTAAATAAAATATATTTAATTCCTTGATCAAAAGAACATTTAGGACGTTCAAAACGTCACTCTTTTAGTCAGTTCTACAATCATTAACGAGATGTTTATTCTTACTCGAATAACACTAATAAGGCTCTTCGTCACCATGTTTTGTAGTAAGCGTGACTATATACTTCAAAGAATTTTTTATCCTATGTTTACTATAATTAAAGTTTTATTTCATTAGCATTTTTATTTTTCAGGACGAGTGGAGAACTTTGACAATGCCTTTGAAGGCAAGTACAAACCTTATAACTTGGCTCTGGCTTTTTATTCCGGACTGTTTGCTTTCGGAGGCTGGAACTTCTTGAACTTCGTCACGGAAGAATTGCAGGATCCTTACAAGTAAGCTGTGTTGACGTAATTGCAGTAAAAGAGATACTGCAGTTTGCAGAGCTGAAAACTCTAGTATTACACCCGCGCTGTGCCTAAGTAACTACGTTAACATTCAACTTCAAATCAAATTTCAGGCGCTCTAATTATTTCTCAGCAGTCCTAATTGCTAATAAATCTTGCTTTTCAAGTAAATTTGAATGGGGGTTTAGTTCAGAATAACTTAATTATACATATTAATAATTTCCGAACAGGTTAAAACAATCTATTTGTGCTTATATTTAACCAAATGAAATTGCTTTTTGATGCTGATCCATCGCCGAGGTATTCAACACTTTTATTACTTTTCAAGATTGAAGCGAAGTAATCCATTTTCGAGAATAGACTTCCTGGTTAATGTTTAATGAATGAAGCTTTACTTGAATTAAACATGGCGCTTTTTCTCTCGCCTTCAACAAACAACCTGAAACGATTTTTGTGTTCTCTGCTCTCGCACAGCAGCCTTGTCAATCGAACGTGATTTTATCCCGATTGAGGTACTTTAAAATAAGAAACTGGGCGTTGGATCATTTATTTTACTTTTTAGTACTTTTAACATCATCCTTCAATGCGCTTTAACAATGACTTCAGTGAAATAAAATTGTACTAAGCATACACTATTGCATAAATGCTCACTGCAGAATTATTTTTAAATGTTTGACCTGCCAAAAATAGACATGCAATATTAACTTTCACTTTTTTCTACGTTAGCGAGTAGGTAGCATAAATTTGGGGCAACTGATAATTTATAAGTATTATTGCGATAGTTAGGTATGTCAGTTTTTGTTTTCAACAAAAATATTTTTTCATGCACTAGTCTTCTTATCTTCCTCATTTCTGTATTTGTTATATTATCAAAATAGGCTGACCACCTTTCCGACTGACAAAATCGGGACATCATTAAATCATAATAAAGTAGGTAATTCATTATTATTAAGCACAGGACCACAAGTAAAGGAGGGTCATCCATTACGTGTAGATTTCCCAAAAAATAATAAAAACAATCTAAAGATATACAAACACAACCAAATAAAGTAAATATAACCAGAAACAAAAAACATAAATCAATTTAAGTGCATAAAGTATGATCAAAAATTATTTTCATCTAGTACGGCTATGGAATACTTCCTAATTTATGAATTCAATTATGTTTACACTTAAATGTCAAACTCGACATCTGATTTTTAAGTGACTTATAGTTGAAAATAGATGAAAATAATTTTTGATCAAACTATAGTAACATTTCAGCAACTAATAGCTATTTATGCAACAAGTGCTAAAAGTTGATGTTTATACACGAGACATGAAAATTATGAAACGAAGCCGAAGGCTGAGTTTTATAACATGTCGAGTGCAATAACACTTTTATAACGAGTTTGCATACAATATTTTTTCTACGACCTTAAATTTTCCGTTATTAATCCATAAATGTCGATTTAACAAAGGTTTGCATTTATGACAGTTATCATTTATGTCATAATAAAGAGATGGCCGTGACGCGCAGGTGAATGTTTGTGGAGCCAGTACGGTCAAAGTCAGTTATCAAAGGTAATTATAATAGTACACATCTGACTTTATTCATAACATAACGCTTTAATTATTAAAAAAACACGTTACTTCTAACGCAAGACGTAACTAGAATAACTTTACAACCTCACTTCCAGTTCGCAATTGTAGTTTTATAACCTCACTGCACTTTTAGCACATGGGCTAAAAGTAAACAGCTGATCTCATTTTAAACACGCTAAATTATAAAACGACACTTTTAGTGAAAAAAAGCTAGCACTAAAAGATCTACTTTTAGTGGTGGTCGTAGAAAAAATATACATATAATAAAATATATTGTAGTGCGGAAATAAAGTAACGGATAAATTAATTAACTTCGTTGATATTCATTTTTATGAAAAAATCTCGAAAAGGTGTAGCGATTTTGACCATAGGATTTTGGTAGTACTTTTTATGTTGCTTTCAATGATATAAAATTTTTAATATATTACATCTGAAAAAAATGGAGAAAATAGTCTTAAAGTTTAAATATTAAAAACCAAGGAATTGAGCAAAATAAATCTAGTTACCTACGTTTGACGAAGACATTGACGGCACATTCGTTTTTATTGAAATTCTAAAAACAATTGAAAAATACAATAATAAATAATAAAAAATTCAATTCTGTCTCGCTTAATTGTACCATTTTCTATTAATAAAATAGTTTGCTAATTCTAATTTAAAAAAACAAAGGACGCTTACTTTGACATTTACAAATTGTTTAATTCTGACATGTAACCAATCTTTGTTTTGTTTTATCCACCGGTAACTAGATTTATTTTGCTCATTTAATTGGTTTTTAATATTTAAATTTTAAGACAATTTTCAAGATTTTTTTCAAATGGAACATATTGAAAATTGTATACCGTTCGAAACGGGATAAAAAATGCTACCGAAATCAATAATAACAAATATAGGTTGTTATTTAAAAAAAAGTTGATGACATATCATGAAAAACAAATTACATAAGAAACTGAAAATCAGCTGAAAATATTCCCTATGGTCAAAAACGAGATATTTTCATAAAAATTAATATCAACGAAGTTAATGAATTTATCCGTTACTTTATTTCCACACTGTATATCATTTGATAGGTCCTATATTAGGTTTTAGGTTAGCAATTTGAAAGAATACTTTTTGTTGCTAGCTGCAGTTTCTGAAGATGTTACGTGCTATTTTTGCATTAATTAAAAATTAAGTTGATGTCCAAAAATTGTCTCAAGTTGCATTGCCAGCAATTTTTCATTGTATGCTTGGTTACCTAGCCACATTTTTAATTTTTTCTATGAATTTTGAAAATCCTTGAGCTGCTCCAGGGATTTCTACTAAATTTTGAAAAATAGATTGTCAGTATGACTCCCGGCGCCATTCCATGGTGCTGATTGCGTGACATTGTCCTTTGGTGCTGTGTATATAATTTTAGAATTTTCGCTTCATGCAAGTAAATTAATTCCTGAATTATTATAAAAATTGTCGCAACTGTGTAACAACTAACGACCAAGTTCGTTTTTGCTTCGTTTTGTTCGAAGAACAGCACAGAGCTACAGAACCGAGACCGAACTCGCCTGTCCAATCGGTAGAAGTCGGAACATGCGCTGTCCCGATTGGTTAAATTATTTTCGCGGGACGAGGGATTCAAAACTGGGACAGTCCCGCCTCTCACCCTATATCACAAAATGTGTTGAAGTATCTCTGACAATAACAGTCGTTGCTATTGCCCAATTTTAATTCGCTGACGGCCTACATAATTATTTTATAGCGTAAAAATGTAGAACCTGAAATCGTTTTTAAATAGAAACTATAATTTGTGTACTGTAGAGGATATGAGTTATAATGCAAGGAAAAATATGGAATGTCAGAAAGTGTGGATCCGAAAAAATCACCTTTTTCTCCGACTACTATTAAAAGTAGGCCTTTTATCACTAGCTTGTTTCGCTAAAAATTACGTATTATCAATCAGCGTGTAAAAAGGGAAATCAGCTGTGCTAAAAGTAAACAGCGGGTGTTGAATTTAGAATTTTAAACAGGAAGTGAGGTTATAAAGTTATTCCAGTTACTTCTTTCGTTAGAGGTAAAGTGTTTTCAAATAATTAAAGCATTATGTAATGAATAAAATAAAATGTGTACTATTATAATTACCTTTGATAATTAACTTTGACAGCTACTAACTGCAGAAACAGTCACCTGCGCCGTCACAGCCATCTCTTTACTATGACATAAATTATAACTGTCATAAATGCAAACCTTTGTTAAATGGACATTTATGGATTAATAACAGTAAATTTAAGTCCGTAGAAAAAATATTGTGTGCAAACTCGTGCTAATAGCTATTTAAGTGTTTATGCAGGAGACATGCTATGAAACTCAGCCTTCGCATTCGTTTCATAATTTTCATGTCTCGTGCATAACCATTTACTTTTAGCACTTGTTGCACACAATATTTTTTCTACGGCCTTAAATTTACTGTTATTAATCCATAAATGTCGATTTAACAAAGGTTTGCATTTATGACAGTTATAATTTATGTCATAGTAAAGAAATGGCCTTGACGGCACAGGTGACTGTTTCTGCAGCCGGTAGCTGTCAAAGTTAGTTATCAAAGGTAATTATAATAGTACACATTTGATTTTATTCATTACATCATGCTTTAATTATTTACCGTTAGGTGTAAGGCGAGTGTAGTTTTACTCTTGCTTTCTGCATATTTTTCTCCATTTCTTTCTGTCTTCTGTTTTTTGTTTTATTCCTTCCTATGCTATTCCTTTTTTCTCTGCTTCTTCTCTTATCCCATCATTCCATGTTTTCCTCGGTCTTCCTTTTTTGTTTTTTCCTTGTGTTTTCGCTTCATATATTTTCCTTGTAGGTCTATCTTCACTCATACGGCATGTGTTCGAACCATCTTAGTTGATCCTCTATCATTTTGTCATATATAGGTGTTATCTTGAGTTGTTGTCTATGTGTTTCGTTTCTTATTCTGTCCCTTCTTGTTTTGTTCTGAATTTTTCTCAGGAACCTCATATCTATAGCATTTATTCTCGATTTATGCTTGTCCGTGACTGTCCATGCTTCACTCCCATATAAGATTGCGGGTCTGACTACTCTTTTAACTACTTCCGTTTTTATGTTGAATACTCTTTCTATTTTTCCTATTCTTTCATTCATTTCTTTATCTAGCTTTCCATTCCGTTCGATTATTGATCCCAGGTACTTGAAACTCGTCACTTGTTCTATTTTGTGCCCGTTTAAGTGTATATTGTGTATTTTTGTTTCGCTTGATATTATCATACATTTTGTGTTGTCTGTGTTTATTTCCATAATAATCTTTTGCAGTTCTTGGTTCAGTATATCTAGGTGAAATGAAAGAAGTAACTAGAATAACTTTATAACCTCACTTCCAGTTCAAAATTCTAAATTCGACACCAGCTGATTTCACTTTTAACACGCTGATTTATAAATCGTCATTTTTAGTGAAACAAGCTAGTTCTAAAAGGCCTAATTTTTGTAGTGGTCGTTTCATAATTTTCATGTCTCGTGCATAAACATCCACTTTTAGCACTTGTAGCACAAATAGCTATTATACAATATAAAACCTAATTGACTTTCATGCAGTCCTTCTATGTTATAAATAATTGTAAATAGATGTTTTTTTCACTCTATAAATGACAAAAAAATATAGGGTGTCAAAATTATCGAATTACATCGATCATGTTGTAAGGAGCCATGGCTCTACCATAACAAACCAGTCGTTCAAGAATTTTTTTATTCTAAAAGAAGCATTTTTTGTACTTATTTTACATCATTCTCTCATTTTATGCTTAAACGAAACACAAGTAATTTTGATTTCATTAATATAAACTGTAGGATCAGCGCTTCTTGCTTTTCCGGTAGCATTGGTGATAGATCGAAGTGGCTCCTCAGCTTTTCGACAGTTTGTGGACTGCAGAGGGTGCCCGTGACAAGAAGTAAGTAAAAAGATTAGGATTTTTAAGGTTCGGTTGCTGATGCTTGCTTACAACTTTAGCACGTATGTGTTTGATAAAGGAACTCCGCGTGTAATTGTGTGGGAGTGGGGGTTACAAGATAAAATGTGCACAGAATCAAAGCTTATATGGTAGTGATTCATAATCCCGAAGTATTCAAAAATTAGAATGTGCAACGTGTAGCACAGACTTTCCTGAATGCCTGGGTGCAGAAATTTGGAGCAAGAAACCATTACCAAGTCCGTAATTGTCGTGGCGTCCTTTCATTGTGTGAAGCCAGCCAACGAAACTACTTAAAATTAATTTTGCACCCAATATATTTTTTTAATGTATTGTCTCTTACGGCAAATAAATCTTAAAAACTTAATTATCTCGGTTTGAACTGCTCAAAAATCTAAGTGGAAATTCATAATTTCGGTCTTTACACTGCATTTTCTATAAAACTAAAGCGTAATTCGAAATTTTTTATTTTTTAAAAAGTTAACATGTTTAGGAAGCGTTGGGGTATAAATCATAATTTTTACACAAATCTTAGACAAAGTGATAAATTAAATGTGAATGAAGTCTAAAAATTCGATTGACGGCCGGCAGTCGGGATCGATTCCCCACTCCACCACAAGCATCTCGCGTCTCAATCATTGTCATAGCTCTGTCTCAGTTTTAGAATTCCACCTGCACGAATTCTATGCAATGAAGCTTTATAAAGACTTAATCAGATATTCATCAACGAATTTATTCATCATCCAACCCTTAGCGTCCACTACTGGACGTAGGTCTCCCTCATTGATTTCCAGTTTGTTTGATTTTGTGCAGCCTGAATCCAGTTATTAGTAACTCTTTTGATGTCGTCGGTCAATCGGGTAGGTGATCTCCCTCTGCTGCGCTTATCTAACCTGGGACGCCATTCGAATATTCTCTTTGTCCACCTGTTGTTCTCCATCCAGGCTATGTGACCTGCCCAGTTCCACTTGAGTTGACATATTCGCTCAATGATATCACTTACGCCTGTTCTTTGTCTTAGGTCTTCATTCCTAACATGGTCTTTTAGAGACAAGCCCAGCATTGACTTTCCATTCTACGTTGAGTAGTTCTTAATTTATGAGCTCTTGTAGAAGTTAAAGTTAAAATCTCAGCGCCGTATGTCATAACAGGTAGAATGCATTGGTTGTATACCTTTCCTTTGAGACACGTTGGAAGGTCACTTTTAAATACGTGAGTTAATTTACCATAAGCTGCCCAGGCGAGAGAGATTCTTCTAGTTAGTTCACAAGTTTGGTTGTTTATTGATATTCTGATTTCATGACCTAAGTAAGTGTATTTTTCTGTTAATTCATCAACACTGCCTCCGATATTGATGTGGTCATTTGGTACCAAATTGGTCATGAATTTTGTTTTTTGGAAATTGAAGTTTAAGCTAATACTGGAGCAGACAGTTTGCAGTTCTTGTAACATTTCTTTTATTTCCCCAAGATCATCCGCTATTAGAACAATATCATCTGCAAATCTAGCGATAGACTGGAAAGTGCAGCAAAACTTTACCATTCATTAAACATGTCGTTCATTCGAAAGAAAGAAATATCAAAAAACACGAAGATCACGGTGTTCAAATTCATTTTCAAACCTATACTGAGATACGGTAGCGAAAGCTGGGTATTGAAAAAGCAAAAGCAAAGTAAAATACAGGCTATAGAAATGAAATTTCTAAGAGATATACAGGGGGTTACGAGAAGAGACCATATCAGAAATGAAAGAATAAGAGAAAAATTAATAGTTGCCGATCATGAAAGACATAAAACGACAGCAGTTGCCATGGTTTGGGCATGTAGTGCGAATGGGGGAAGAAAGAACAACGAAAAGAATATGGGAGGCAAGAACACAACAGAAAAGAGGAAGAGGAAGACCAAGAAAAACATGGAACAAAGAAATAGAGGAGAACCTAAGAGAAGAGGGACTGTCATGGAGTGAAGGGAAAAGAGAGGCACGGAATAAAAAAGAGTGAGCCAAGAGGATCCATAGAAAAACCTAATATAGAATGACTTCACTGACTTGTAATAGATGTATTGTAGTGTAGTAATGTAAAATACCTCAATGTATTGTAATACCTTAACACCTTAACGGTAGAATAATGTTTTGATTATATATATATTAAACAATCTATATTTTATTCTGAGTGGCTTGTATTTTTCAAAAGTTCAGTGACATGTTCACTGAACAGCATCTGTGGGGTTTTATCCACGTGTTTCTGGTTGATTTTTTCACCATTCTATGTCTTTCCTTGCCTAGGTCTATTTGAATCTTCGTTCTCATCATACGATGATCTCTTCCAGTTGTAAACTTATTGAGCACCGTTACGTTTTTAACTAATTGTCGCTTATCAGTTTTACAGCATAATCTATTTCATTTATAGTTTTTCCATTTGGGCTTTTCCAAGTCCATCTTCTGTGAGGTTTTTTTATAGAAGAAACTGTTCATAAGAAATAAGTTATTCTGTAAGAGAAAATCCAGTAACGCAACATCTCTATCATTTCTTCCCTCAGACCCAAAGTTTCCCATACACTCTTCAGACTTATCCGATTTTAAACCAACCTTTGCCTTAAAATCTCCGCTCAATATGGTGAAGTGAGCGTGTGCATTGTTGATGGCCAAGGACACATCATCATAGAAGATTTCAATATCTTGGTCTAAGTAGCTTGTCGTTGGTGCATATATCTGTATTATTTTTATGGTATATCTTCTGCTTAGTTTAAGAATTACGTAGATTACTCTTATAGAGATTTTCTTTACAGAAATGATACTGTTCCCAAGACGTTTATGAATCAGGAAGCCAACACCTCCATCAGATGTATCCTTTTCACCAACGTAGTAAAAATAGTGTTGGGATTTCAGTTTCATGAGACCCTCACCGCGTCTTCCAACTTCACACAGTCCGACAACACCCATTTTATTGTTTCAAGTTCAATTTCTATTTCAGCAATTTTCTCTTCTGATGATAAGGTTCGGGTATTGTAAGTTGCTATTTCCAGAGTTCGTAATTTCTTTTTCGACTTCTTGCCCTCCCCCCCCATATTCCTTGGAGCAGACCGATAATTTTTTGTCGGTGTGGGACTCCGAACTGCTCGTTTGACCCACTTTTTGGCTTATACTCTACCTTGCTGGCCAGTGCGTGTTGATAGAAGGTAAGGGTTTGGGAATAGAGGATTTAGAAAAGTGGAAGGAGTAGGGGTATGCGACCTGGTTTTCCCCGGGAAGGGGGGGGGGAGTACCACTAAGCTAGTGTAGGGAAGAGTTTGCCAGACCTACTGCGATCATAGGAGTGTGTTACCCACTGCCGTACATAATTGTACGACACTCATTAATGACCAATAAAAAAATTAGTTCACGAGCCGTAACTAAGACAACAACAACATTTCTTTTAAATTTTTTGTAGGTAGACCCATGGTGTAATGAATACAAGGTGTAACATTCCGCAGATTGGGGGCGGACCTCAAATTCAACCAATAGGACATGGTCCCACAAATGGCACGGTTGGTAGTACTGAAGTGTATTGTTGAAGACGCTGTTGATGTCAAATTCGAGGTTAGGTTTTGCGTCAGTTGGTGTCAGATTGACGCAAAACCTAACCTGCTAACCTCGAATTTGACATCGACTGACAGTGCCAGCAACAATATATGATCGCAACCATGGTTCCATCATGATCGCGGCCGTAATGGATTTCCTGAGCAGGACCATCGGGGATTGGTTGACATCTCCCCTCTACTTTCTGAACGATTGCCCATCCCGGGAGCGTTTCACCTTGTATTCTTTACACCATGGGTAGACCAACCTAACTGTGAGGGTTTGTGTCGTTACGATTTTCTTACCGAATCTGCATTCGAGCATTAGTTTCCGGAAAGAATTAATGCTCTTATGAGATTATGTGTGACTATATTTATAATGCCAAAAATGTGAATGTCATCACTTTTACCCTATGATTTTCTGGATTTCAAATTGTAAGAGCTGAAGGAAAGACACTTTTCCCAGTCCATATGCGACATATTTAAATCTTAGGATATCGTAATCTGTCTTGGTCTGTGAGGGAGTGGAAAACGCATGTTACGTTTGGAGGTTGACTCTACCATAAAAAGTTTCCACGACCGCCACTGATCACATTTACTCAAAAACATTTACTAATGTTGTTTGTTGAGAAATTCAACTTTCTTCATTCGGGATGGTTTTTAGTACTGTTTTTGTAAAGTATTTAATAAAGCGTGATCCAGGGAGCTAACAGTAAATGTGATTTTTTAAATTAATCTCGCATTTCTCGTTTTTTCTCTTGTGCAAATATATTTTCTTGCTCCTCAAACATCCCTAATGTACTCACATTTCGCAGTTTTCTAGTGATTTATTATTATAATTTTTAACGCTCAGATGTTCACATCACACAGGAGGTTTGAAAATTATAACACTTTGATGTTCTCTAACATACAGTCTGTTCTAGAAAAAAGGCCCGCCTTCTAGCTACTTTATTATTTATTTTAGACCTAATAAACCTTATATCAAATCAAATGGCACTCAAAAACCTACATTTTAACACTATCAAAAAAATTTTATCTTCAATTGTTTCAGAGTGGTGACGTCACATCCAATTTTTTTAAATGACTATATTTTTTTGACATTTTCTGGTAGAGGTTTTTTTTCTCTTTTCAACAATATAAATATTTTATGCCCTTACATAAGAAAATTTTCGAGAAAAATTAAAAAACTTTTTTATCGGTTGGAGGCCACGATACAAAACTCTGCTTTGGCAAGCATTTCTAATCCTTACTCTGAGATCATCAATATTTTCTGGTGGTGTAACGAAAACAAGGTCCTTAAGGTGCCCCCACAAAAAGAAATCAAGGGGAGTTAAGTCTGGGGACCTAGCTGGCCACTGAATTGGTCCATTTGTGCCAATCCAATTCTGTCCAAAATTTTCGTTTAGGAAATTAGTGTTTATAAGAGAATTATGGACAGAAGCACCATCTTGTTGAAAAATGACGTTATTAAATTCTGCAAGAGGCAATTGTTCCAAATATTCCTGTAATTGGTTTCGTAGAAACTGGTTGTATCTAACTGAATTTAGAGTTCCGTCAATAAAGTAAGGTCCTAACAACCTTCCGTTTAAAATCCCACACCATACATTAACGCTAAATCTTCTTTGAAAGCGATTTTCTCTAATATTTCTGGGATTTTTGCACTCTAATAATAGTGATGATTTCTATTAAATAAGCCGTTATTGGAAAATGTGCATTCGTCAGACCATAATATTTTTCTGTAAAAATTAGGATCCTCTTGCTGTCTGTTTACAAAGTAATTACAAAATTCAATTCGACGTGGAGGGTCATTTGCTTCCAAATTATGCACTAAATGTACCTTATATGGTTTAAAATCATGTGTTTTTAAAATGTGATGTACTGTACTACATGACACCTGAAGATTATGTGCAATTTCTCGTGTTGAAGTATTTGCATCTTGCTCTACACTTAACAAAATATCCAACTCCAAATTTTCATCTCGTACTTGGCGGTCTCTCTTTATTTTCTTTAGGGAAGCCATATTCCTTAACGTTTCTTCTAATTTACTAAATTTTCGCCGGGCAGGACCCTGTCTATCGGGATACCGTGTTTGATAAATACGTAAAGCTTCCGCACTATTTTTATTGCATTCAAAGAATACTTGCAACATGTCAACCATTTCATTGTTAGTAAACCTGGCCATATTTTGATTTGAATATTAAAGCACAAGAGTATAATACAAGAAAACACTTTAGATTATTCTGAAATCTGACAGTTAAAGCGTTTGTCTACTATTTGTTTTCTTTTTCTGAGTTACGCTTTTGTTTATAGTTTTGTATCATGGTTTCCCACTGTGAAAAAGTTTTTGTAATTTTTCACGAAAATTTTCTTATGCAAGTGCATGAAATATTTATATTGTTGAAAAGAGAAAAAAAACCTCTACCAGAAAATGTAAAAAAATATATACAGTGTCATTTAAAAAAATTGCATGTGACGTCACCACTCTGAAACAATTGAAGATAAATTTTTTTTGATTGTGTTAAAATGTAGGTTTTTATGTTTCATTTGATATGATATAAGGTTTATTGGGTCTAAAATAAATAATAAAGTTGCTAGAAGGCGGGGCCTTTTTTGTAGAACAGACTGTATATCTTAATTCAACAGAACTACAAGTAGCTATTGTATAAACTTTAAACTTGCTAGGTATACTGTACGTAATAGTTATAAATAGGGAAATGGGAAAAATGGAGCTTCTCGCTTTTATACTTTTGTCACCGAGAATTGAGCCATGAACCACTACAGGTTACTCGCTACATATTTTTACTTATATTGTATTAGCATTAGTAAGAACAGTGCTGTCGGGAAAAACAAAGTAATTGTTCGCCGTTAAGAATTCTTTTTAGTTATAAATTTCTGCAAGACGTGGTTCCATATTTCAAAAATCACTAACAAACTAGAAACAACAGTGACACTAACTTGATATAACACAATATTCGCGGTATGAGCGGCGGACGTTAACTCTTTCTCCGGTAAAGAGGCGCTTAGAAATTAGACGAAAAGGCAAGTTTCTCTTTAAAGCATCCAATCAAGGGGTTCCGATTCAAGCTACTGTCAACTGGTTTGTTTACATCAAATCTCAATGCTCGGTAACTCACGTTGAGTTGTGGTTGAGACCTTGCATTAATGTCATTTACATGAAACATACTTCAACTGTAAAATACAGGTGAAGCAATAACTGTTTCATAGGGCACCCATTATTTTTTATCACAAATTCTAGTTTTGTACTAAGCCTTTTATCGTTGTTTTATATATGTATTACTCTTATCTGACTGCATGCTTTTTTTTACTTTTATTGCTAAATAAAATACATTAAGGTTTTTAGTTATCAATGTTTTGTTATGCTGTAAGTTGTTAAAAATGCACATTTATTTAGGTGGTTTAAGTTAAACTTTAATTTAATAATAAAGTTATTTGTTAAACATTCTTTATTTCAAAATATTTATAGCATTTTCCACACAAAGTTTTTTCTTCAGTTCTTACTATTGTTACGTTTTATCTTCTGGGCTATTAAAAATTATACGCCGCTTCTTGTTTTAAGCATTTATTTACAGCAATTTATCTTAACGATTTACAAAAACACAAGAACTATTAATGCGGAACACAAAATTATTTATACACTAACAGGAACTACTTCTAACAACAAATACACTTTATTTATTTGTATACGACTTCAACATGAATGATTTATATGGCTAGATTTATTTACACACGAGTTATTTATATGGCAGCCTCGCACACTTCAAGCTAGATTTGGACTGTCTGTTATTTCCGCTTGCGCTTATTTATATCTCGCCGAATGATTTATTCTGGAAACTTCGCTGCCTCACTCGATTATTCCGGCAACGCTGAGGTGTTCGCGCGCATGAGTCACCGAGGTCGTTCTCGAAGTCTGGAAGGCTGACTCATCCGTTTGCCCGCGACCCGGCTCAAGGTCGTTACACTATTATTGCTTTTGCAGGGTCAAGGTGATCAGACCTTACTTTTGAAATGTGCCTCGTAAAGATTAGCTCTGGTATTATATTTATCGATTTGTAATTTAAAATTATATAATTTTGTAACTATGGTTAATTTATTAAATAATGGTATAAAATTTGATTAGAGATGGAGTATGGTGCTTTGTCAATTTATTTTTAAATAGGATTGTGAATAATACAAAACCTAAATATGCCCCAGAAATAAAATACACAATTATATCATATTGTATTTTCTAATATCTGTTTTTTTGTAGAAATCTCCCAAGAGCAATATGGATAGCTCTTCCGATAGTAACTGGAGTATACGTACTGGCTAATGTGGCCTATTTTACAGTATTATCAAAAGACGAAATGTTAAGCTCAGTTGCAGTTGCAGTGGTAAATTTTATAGACACCTCTATATTTTGTTGAATTAATATTAATAAAATTTCAGACATTTGGAAGCAAAACGATAGGTACATTGTCTTGGATAGTGCCGATTTTTGTTGCACTGTCAACCTTTGGTGGTGTAAATGGAATTTTGTTTACATCAGCTAGACTGTTTTTGACTGGATCTCAGGAAGGGCATCTGCCTATTTTATTCTCATTTATTCATGTTCGAAGAATGACTCCTGTACCATCTTTGCTATTTACTGTAAGTATGTGATATTTTTAATATTTATGTACACAAACTAACTGTTCTAATATTTTCAGTGTGCTGCATCATTAGCAATGCTTTTAGTAAGCGATGTATTCATTCTCATAGAATACTATAGCCAAATTTTATGGCTGTCAGTTGCAGCGAGCATAGCTGGAATGTTGTGGCTGCGGCACAAACAGCCTGACCTTCCACGACCAATCAAGACCAACATAGTTATTCCACTCTTGTTCCTTGCTTGCTGTGCGTTCCTAGTACTGTTTCCTATTCCTTATCAACCATGGAATACTCTTATTTGGGTATCAATTACCCTTTCAGGTAACTACAGTAGCACTCTAAATTAGTACGGTAATTAATTATTCTGTTATCTAGGCATTCCTGTTTATTATGTTTGTATAAAGTGGGATTCAAAACCAAAGTGGTATTATAAAAGGATCAGAATGATTACTGAAACTCTCCAGATGCTTATGGAAATCACATTTCCAGAAGAAATAAGCCAAAAACTGTCTGATATTTAATTTATATTGACTTACTATTGTAATTTATGTAATAATAAAGAGATACTTAATTGTGCACGTATATGTTAGCTATGTTAAAAACATTACCATTTTGAAAAAGTTTTAATTGCCATGGTTTGTTGATATTTTCTGTTCCCCCATCTATAACATAAAATCGGTGCTCTCTTTGTATGCGTGTTTGCGTGTTTGCATGTTTGCGTCTATGTTTGTTCGCTATCTCCTCCGAAGATACTGGACCGATTAAGTTGTACGATGGCTTAAAAGTTTGCTAATTTTTAGATTTAGATCGTAGGCCGGTTTTTATTTTCAAAAAAAGTGTGAACAAGTTTTAATTTAATTAACACCTCTAGGCAGCAGGGCGGAGCGCCTTACGCCGTGCTCTATTAGCTTGGGTGCGCGCATTATTCAAACAAGAGAGGTGGTCGTGGGGTAGGGTGCTGGCCTATCACGCGGGTGGCCCCGGGTTCGATCCCGCCGATGCATCCTTTTTTTTTTTAAATTTATATTGATGAATCTCTCTCAATTTTGCGAACCGAAACGTAGTTCGGGTGACTCACTAGTTAGGGCATATTTTTAGAATGTTCAGTTTCAAAGCTTTTTAAAGAGTTGTTTAGTGGTCTATATTACTACAGTCTATATAACAACACAGTCATTTCCCTCGTTGCTAAATGTGTCCCCAGCTTTCAATATGTGCGCAACCTTGTGTGCAGTAATTCTCTGCTCATGGCACGCTTACCTAGCCTATTCGGTGTTCTAACCACACTTAACGTGTAAACCGTTTCAAAAATGCTAAAGGAAATTACAATCTGAAAGTATCGGCTAATAATGCATAATTGTATTCTAGGTTATCACGGACAAATCATCATAATTATTTAAATGTTAGGTTATGTGCGCACTCATTTATTCAAAACAGCGCTGAGCAAAATCAATGCGCATGGGCGTTTAGTGCAACACAAAGATCAAAGTGCCGAGACAAGATTGAAATAACATTATTATACCGTATGTCCACAGGAGGACGCACCATAGGGATAACCTAATAGAATAGAAAGATTGGCTAATGCTGTTATCGCCGGCACGCTAAAACGTTGTTTTCTGGCTTCCGACTCACCACTGTATGAAACAATATTGTTATAAATGGTACAAGAAAAGGGACGGTGGTCACAGCACTGGTTGATATTTATATTCTATTAGCATTATCTTATCTCTATGGTGCGTACTCCTGTGGACACACGGTATATTAGTGTCGCTACTAACCAGTTTTGCCAAACTGTACGATAGTTATGGGGGCATATGATAATTCGGACCTCGGTACGATGTACGATACCTCATGTACTATACCCTTAAAATGTACAATAGACGATCTTAAAATTTGTATATGAACTAAACTTATTGATGGAAACAATAGTTCAATGTGGAACCCAGGCTCCTTTTACTGTATGGTAAAAAATGTGCAGCTGACGTTAAGGATCTTCAATGTGGCACTATGTCATGTGTTTCAATTAAATAAAATAAGTAAACATTATATTATTTGAATACCTATATAATTCCATTGCAAAGGTAATTATTACTGCTGTAGTTTGGTGGTTGAACAATAGTTTGGACAAGAATACGACAGTTTTGAGTGGTTGGTGCTATATTTTTCTTTATCCGTTTGGCAACACTGCTACTAACGTTGATTTGTATAGTTATTAAGCACATTGATGATGTAGATTGTTGAAATTGTATTTAATTATTTATATCTTTTGTTGGTGTCTGCATAACTAATTTTAATGAATAGTACAAGGGGAGATTTTTATGTAATCTACCTACCCATGAAAACTGACAAATGACGATTTTTAAACGTCAAGTGGTGTCAACTTTTCTAAGTATTCTGACCAAGCGGTGCTGAAATTGAAAGATATTTGTAGTTTTGGCAGCGGCTTGAATGATTACAAATGAGCGATTTCAAATTGGGGAACACGGGAGCTTTATAAAATTTTTGACTAAAGAGGAAAATGGCCCAAAAATTATCTATGAATGAATGATTGATGTGCACAGTACCACCAAGCACACAAAAACCCCGTGTAGGGGAGGCTGGCGCTAGCTCCGTTTGAAAATTACACTCCGTAGACAAATTATAAACTCTCGTAACCATGGCAAGTTTAAAATTTGATTTTTAAAATCATCCGAGTTTTTTTACATGTAACAGTGTTTAAGTTACTAAACTACTACTTATTAAATAAATTCATTGTAACAAAAATAATAGTACATAAAACAACTAAGAATGCAATACAAATTTTTTTGTATTCGCTCCCCAAACTGGTTACTTTGGAAACTGTCTAGGATCCTCAAAATGGCCATTTAGAGGCCTTGTACTTAAAGTCGTCATGGCAACGTTTTAGCGGACTCAAACATTAGTTGCCATGACGACTTTAAGTACAAGGCCTCTAAATGGCCATTTTGAGGATCCTAGACAGTTTCCAAAGTAACCAGCTTGGGGAGCGAAAAATACATTTGTGCGCGGCCTCCTAATATAATGCCGCGTTAATGGTAATTGAAACTTCATATTATAATGTTTGGAGAGCTAGTACAAAAAAACGTTGTATGCAACACGTCCTCAAATGGCTTTAGAGGACTCATCTTCATATTACGGACTCGTCCCCTAAAGCCTTGCTTTGAGGACTAGTTACATAAAGTACTATTACATACATACATTATCAGCTCCTCATCTACCGACAGGTGTAGAGGTTCAGTTATTACTATTACTACAACACTTCTTCCATTCCTTGCGTTCCTTAGCTACATTTTTTGCCTCGTTCCAATTACTTCCTTTCTTTGCCAGGATTTTTCCAATCTCTCCGTTCCAGACATTTCTTGGTCTTCCTCTTGGTTTTTTCGAGTCTGTACCCATCTCCCAGATAGTTTTAACGGTGCGGTCTTCCTCCATCCTCCATAGGTGTCCCAGCCAGCCGAGCTGTCGTTTTTTGATGTGTTCCTGTATTGATTCTGCTTGCAGAGAGTTTCGTATGTCTACGTTTCGCACATGATCCCTCCTTGACACGCCAACCACTTTCCTCAGCCATCTCATTTCGCAAGCTTGAAGTTTTGATATTAAGTTGATGGACAACACCCAGCTTTCACATCCGTATGTCATAGTTGGCACGAAGACTGCCTTGTACACTTTCATTTTCGTTTAAACTGACACTTCACTTTTACTTATGAAGACTTTATTTATCGAGTTGAACAAGTTTATAGCGGTTTTAATTCGATTATTTATTTCCTTTTCCATGCTCCCTTTGCTGTCAATTATAGCCCCTAGGTATTTAATTTCATCTGTTTGTTTTAAGGGAAGTTCCAAGTCTTCATCCTCCTTAGTTATAACCAGTGTTTCTTTCCATATTTCAATGTTGTTCTGTAGGTCTTGTTGTGTGTTAGCGATTAGTATCAAATCGTCTGCGAACAGCATTTCGCTTAATTTAACTGGTTTAGTTTTTCTAACTCCCACTCTTGCTTTCTTCACCTTTCTATTCGCTAATCGTGTGATTTCGTCCATTACGACGATGAATAGTAGTGGGCTTAGGACGCCTCCTTGTCTGACTCCTTTGGTGGTTTGAAATTCTGGTGAGCATTCCCCGTAAGTTCTGACCACATTTCTGGTGTTGCTGTAAAGACTTTGTATTGCCTGTATTATTGTTTTAGTGACTCCTTTCTTTTCTAATGCTTTCCAAATCTTATCTCTTGGAAGGCAGTCGAAGGCTTTCTGCAAGTCGATTGCGCATAGTTATATCTTGTTTTTATAGTTAATTAAGTGTTTTCTCTAGTAGTTGTCTAAGACTGAATATCCAATCTTGTGTGCCTTTCCCTTTCCGGAACCCTGCCTGTGTGTTGCTTATTTGGTGGTCTATGGCTTCCCTTAGTCGTCTTTCTAGTATACACTCGTACACCTTACTAGCACAAGTGATCAGCGAGATAGCCCTGTAGTTGTCACATTGCGCGCGGTCTCCTTTTTTGTAGATCGGTATAATTACCGCAACTTGCCATTCTTTCGAAACCTTCTTCGTCTTCCAAGCCACGTTCATTATTTGGTGTAAGAATTGGACACCTTTGCTGCCTAGATATTGAAGCATGTCTGGTTTAACGTCGTCAATTCCGGGTGCTTTACCAGCCTTCAATCTTTTTAACCCCTGGATTAGTTCATCTATGTCAATGTCTTCGTGTGATTCTTCCGTTGCAGTCTCGAGAGGATGTCCTGCTGTACTTTTTTCGGGTTCACCCATTTGCCGGTCTGTACCTAATAGTTCTTTAAAATACTCATACCATCTATGTTGTATTTCATTGGCAGCTTTTAACTCGTTTCCCTGTTTGTCCTTGATCCATTTTAAATTTGTTCCCTTTGCTTTCCTTGTCCTTTTCAGGGTCTGATATAAGAGTTTTGCATTTCCTGCCGCTTGTGCTTCCATTTTGTTCCCAAATTCAGTCCAGGCTTGGGCTTTAGCTTCTTTAATTGAGTTTTTAACAGTTTCTCTGGTTTTTTTGTATTGTAAATAATCTTCGGGGTTTTTAGTTGCTAGATATTTTTTCCAAGCAGATTTCTTTAGTTTCACTTCATATTTAATATTATCGTTCCACCATCGTGTATGTTTCTTGTTATTACTTTGTTTTGAGGTCCCACATACTTTTTTGCCTGCTGCCGTTATGATTTCTTTAAAAGTTTCCCATAGTTCCTCTAGGTCGAGCGTGCCCATCTGGTCTTTTATCATTTCTATTTGCTGGTCTATCTGTCTTGCATATTAATTTCTAACTTCTTCTTCCTGGAGTTTGTAGCACCTAATGTTGCAGTGGGATTTTATCTTCTCTTTTTCCGGTTTTCTTCCTTTTAGTTTCGTTCTTACTCTCGCTTCCACTAAGAAGTGGTCGCTACCGATTTCATAGGACCTTTTCACCCTCACGTCATTTATTGTGTTTTTATGGATTTTTTGTATTAGTATCAGGTCTATTATTGAACGTTCGTCTCTACTTTTGACCTCCCTTGTGTACTTGTGAGTGTCCTTATGTTCGTACCACGTGTTCGCTATTATTAGGTCATTTAATAAGCAGAAGTCTATTATTCGTTGTCCGTTCCTAGTTTTTACGTTTTCAACATATTTTCCCACTACTCCTTCTGATTCTTCTACATTTTTGCCTACCTTCCCGTTCATGTCTCCAATTACTAGCAGTTTACCTTCGTACTTGTCTGTTTCCTGCTGAAGGCTTTCCCAGAATTTATCTTTGGTTTCTTTGCTATCATTTTCGTTTGGGGCATATATTATTATGAATGTATAGACTTCATTCTCAGTTAGTTTAATTTTTAATGTCATAATTCGTTCATTACAGAACGTCCAGTTTATGATTTTGTCAACCCAGTTCTTCTCCACTATACACGCAACCCCTGCCTGCCCCCATATGTGCTCTTCCACTCCGCTATAAAATAGTATGTGCCCTCCGTCTAGCTCCACTTGGCCTCTACCTTTTTTCTTAGTTTCTGTTAGAGCTAAGATTTTTAAATTACTTTCTTGAAAGTCATTTAATATTTCTACCTCTTTCCCGCTGATTCCCCTGATGTTCCATGTTGCGAATTTCCACTCTTCGTATCTACTCTTCGTTTTCGTGTTTATGAGTTTTATCTCTCTCTTGGTTCGTAATCCCAGTTTGTTTATTTTTTTCTGTATTTCTGGCGTTCATTTCCTCTCTATTGTTTCTGTCCTTGCAAGCTGGATCAGTTTGTCCGGCGTATATTTGATCTTTTCTTTGTTATTGCTCCAGGCGTATCTTTGTGCTCGTTTTGTAAGCTGTTCTAGTTGTAAGTATAGCTCTTTTCTTTCCTTGTTTTGTTCTTCGGTACTTCGTGCAATCAATTGACTAAGTTCTGTTAGCTCAACTACCATATTTTCCATCTCCCTAATTTGATTTCTTGGTTCAAATTGCATTGTTCTTTCTTCTATCTGTGCTGCATGCAATGTATCCTTGAATTCCTCCATTTTCGTCGATTTCTCCTTTCCTCTCAGACTCGTTCTATTTCCCGCGTGTATGTATTCCGAATTCGTTAAGACTTTGCAGTACGCCACTGGTCTTGCATTTAGCTTGTTTACGCGTTCTCTTTATCGCGATTGAATGCGCCAACCAGGGTCGAGGTTGCTTATGTTTATCTTCGCGCGCTACCTGGACTCTCGCCCATAAGTTAACCTCGCAGCCGGCGTAGCGCGATTGCTTTATTGCCGTTTCGCGTAATAAGAGTTGTTTTAGCCCGATTTACGTATAACGTAGTTTGCTGCACCTTCTTTATTTCACTGATTAGGCACTTAAACTTAAAGTACTATTATGATAATAAATTACTGAGAGATTATATAGACAGATCAATAAAAAAACCAATTAGGGCAGGCTGTGATATGTGTTAAACGTTTGGCAGACTGAAGTACTCTATGTCAAATTCGAGATTAGTAGGTTAGGTTTTGTTTGTTGTTTGACACAGACTGACGCAAAACCTAACCTGCAAATCTCGAATTTGACATAGATTGACAATACACTTCAGTACTGCCAAACGTATAACACATATCACAGCCTGCCCTAATTGGTTTTTTTATTGATGTGTCTTTATAAAATAAATATATTAGATTGCTTAATTATCAATGATCCTAAAGGCTAATACTAAAAGTTATTAAACAAAGGAAATAGACATTAAGATCGCCAAAACAAAGAAAAGTTGAAGAGAGAAAAAATGCTGACCCAAATCCAGTACTTATATTCTTCTTATAATAGATTTGCTTGTAATGGATTCTCGTTTTGCAATGTACCGACTACCAACTCGTACTCCGTAATTAGGATAAATATATGTTTCTTCTAGGAATGTTAGAACTTTTGTGTTCACATCTAGTTCTCCGTTTTGTTCTATTTTCCTTAAATACCTAGAACGCCTCTCTACAATGTCACACCGTTCCATGAGCAATTTTCTTTTGTCACACCATTTTTTTATAATGAAAGCCTATTTCGTTAAAATTCTTTCTCTAAGTTTCTCGACAGCCAGTATAGTTAACTTTTTCATTCAATCTGTTTACTAATACGTTTAGCTTCGGTACTTTATGTTCCACAGTGTCACAGTGAACATTTCATGAATCGTTCTTCGCAAAACTTCTAAATCAAGAATGATTTTCTTAGAGTCTTCCTTGAGTTTCTTCTTCTGCAGAGATGTTAAAGAACTAGTTCCTAGAAGAAGTACAATGCTGAGAAATAATATTGTTATTTTTTATGTAAGTATTACCTGCTGTAGCATACTCCTTACGAACTTTCTTTATCAGAGACGCTTTCCAGTTGCTGCGGCTGCTAGTTCTGCAAATTGCTTTACCGAAAATATCAACGTTCCACAAGTCTTCTGTTCATCCAAACACTTTATGATGATAGCGGCACGCACAACATTTTTACATTCAGAGAAAAAAGACGACCGGACCATATACTGTACTTGACCCAACATTAACAAAGAACAATAACACTAATAAAACAACAGCACTGAAAACCCTGGAAATTAGACACTTCTATCTGACGCAATAACAGCAATAGCAGAGTGACATTTGTTTTTTGATTGAATGTACCTCTCCGCAAAGCCTGCTCAAATTGGTTCTTGAGTTCCCCTTACTGGAATTTTAGATTTAGTTCACATATTTTCCGCGGCTTTTGTGTGATTGGTGGTACTTTATAATGAAAATGCTCCAATATATTACCAAGTAAAATTCTGGTCGAAACAGTTTCATTGGAGTCTGGAATCTGTTGAAAATGATCCAAGACCTGTTAGACCTCTTGAGGCAAGGACGCAAGAAACAATATGCAAATTGAAAGTTTGGTGTTGACAGATTGATGAATAAAAGTTTTGGTTATCGCTAGGGAAGTTCAGGTATCAGAAACAACAGTTTTAAAAATTTTACATGAAGATTTAGGGATGAGCGAAGTGTCAGCAAGATGGATTCCCAGGCTCCTCACACCACAACAAAAAATTGTCAAGCAAGAAATTTTCCATGAAAATTTGAATGCTTTAAAACAAGACCGCTATTTCTTTTGGAAAATTATCACGGGCGATGAAACCTGGGTACATCACTGTGATCCTCCAACGAAACAAAGGTCTATGCCAGCGGTTCCCAACCTTTTTTGGTTTTAGACACATTTTCGCGACCCACTTTTAGTATGTATATATACAGGGTGTCTGCGGATTGAGTTCATATAAAGTGTAAATGACAAAAAACGTTAGAGTTAGATGTTAATATTCTAGAAATCGGCCTTGCTTGTTCTCAAACCAAGATTTTGAGAAAATAAATCAAATTAATTAATATACAGGGTGTTTTTAGAATCGATTTTTAAAAAATGGCCAAGAGTAAACTACCTTTATTAGAAGAGATAACAAAAAAAAATTATTAAGAAAAGTTGTTTAGAATTAATAGTGATGGTAGATTCAATTTTCAGAAAAATCGGCCTACTTTGATTTTTATTTTTTTTTAATTTTGTGTATCAACATACCTTTTATCGTAGCTGTAGGAGGCACTACATTATTTTGTTAACATCTTAGTTTATGAACCAGTTAGAGTGCCTCCTACAGCCACGATAAAAAGTATGTTGGTATAAAAAACCAAAAATCATTTAAAAAAATCAAATTAGGCCGATTTGTCTAAAAATTTAAAGTCTGCCATTACTCTTAATTCTAAACAACTTTTCTTAATACTTTTTTTTGTTATCTCTTCTAATAAAGGTAGTTTACTGTTGGCCATTTTTTTAAATCGATTCGAAAAACACCCTGTATATTAATTAATTTGATTGAGTTTCTCAAAATCTTTGTTTGAAAACAAGCAAGAGCGATTCCTAGAATATTAACATCTAACTCGACATTTTTTTGTCATTTACACCTTATGTGAACTTAATCCGCGGACACACTGTATATACAGTGTGTTTCACTTTTCATGGGGACGGTCATGTATCACAGAAAGTACCCAACCAATTTTGTTCAAATTTGCAAGGAATGTATATACCTACCCTTAGTGTCACCCAGGACACAAGGACACATAAGAATGGGTCCATAGGCGTCCGTCTTAGGACAAAAAAAGGGGCTATTTTTTCACAAAGTAATATTAGCGATTTTTTCCGGCCAAATTTTTTAACATAATCTTAATCCGCGCCTTTGAAAATCCTTGTGGCCAAATTTTCATGTAAAAATTCCTATGCGTTAGAAAGATATTAAAACGCAAACTTAAAAAATACTGTTCATTTATTTTGTCATTTTTCGAATAATAGCTGAGTTTTAAACATTACTTTAACTGTTTTCGTTTTTCTAAAGTGTGGCTATAGCAAACACATAAAGTTTTTTCATTGTTGTTAAATAATTTACTTGGAATGAAAATAAGAAATGTTATACACTTTATTCCCTTTTGATCAAGTAGCTTTGGTAGTCGGTTTTTAAGAAAACAAATAAACATCGCAGTACCTTATGTGTCCTTGTGTCCTGGGTGGTACTAAGGGTATATACATTCCTTGCAAATTTGAACAAAATTGGTTGGGTACTTTCTGTGATACATGACCGTTCCCATGAAACCCCCCATCTAAACAAATAGCCGTGTCGGGTGTCGGACGTGTTTTACCGTGATCGTAAAATAATCTGAAATTATTTGTTAACTACTACATCAGTTTTATAAATTTGAGTGAAACGTGTTTATAATGGCACTTATAAAAGATTGTCTTGTTTGTGATAAGGTTTTGAACTCTGAAAAAGAAATAAAATGCGATTTCTGTTTAAAGCCATTGCACACCACGTGTTCGGGTTTAAGTCGTGCTGAAGTTGCTTGTCTATCATTTACGAGTCGTGCTATTAGCTATCAATGCACCAAATGTTCCAACAACAACAAGGAAATCGCTGAGTTGAAAGAACTAATACTTAATCTGACCAAAGAAGTCGGTGAACTTAAGAAAAAATCTGCTGAAAACATTCAAACTCTTACTCCAAGGAACACTGAAGAAATTATATCTGAAATTAAGGAATGGAATTTGCGTGCGTCTAATATTATTTTATTCAACGTAAATGAATCCTCTGCTAATTCCACCAGTGGTCAGCTAGCTGAGGATAAGATTGAGGTTGAAAAATTGTTCAATGACATCGCTGGAAAAATTTCCGTAATAACGCACATTTTCCGTCTCGGCAAAGTAACTGGAGGCAAATCAAGACCAATTAAGGTTACTTTTAATAACGCTTCTGATGCTATCAAAATACTCAAAGCTAAAGGAAATATTCCTAATACCTGTCGTATTAAGATCAGTAACGATTTAACTCCCTCCCAACGTGATTATTTAAAATCACTTCGTGAAGAACTTCATCGCAGGACTACCAGCTGAGGAACAGATATCACTATAAGATATGTAAAAGGAACTCCTATTATTGTTAAAACTAATTCAAAAAACTACATATAAATTCCGCAAATTTGTCAAACTCTCAGTCATCTATACTTATCTACTATCAAAACGTTCGTGGTATCAGAACCAAACTTAAAACATTGTCAACTGCAGTCAGCACAGCAACTGATTACGATATACTAGTGCAATCGGAAACCTGGTTAC